>SJYA01000858.1:10277-224919 GCA_006410615.1 Neotragus moschatus
AAAAAAAAAAAAAAAAAGATGTCCTTTTCATTATAGGGGACTGGAATGCAAAAATAGGAAGTCAAGAAACACCTGGAGTAACAGGCAAGTTTGGCATTGGAGTATGAAATGAAGCATGGCAAAGGCTAATAGAGTTCTGTCAAGAGAACACACTGGTCATAGCAAACACCCTCTTTCAATAATACAAGAGAAGACTGTACACATGGACATCACCAGATGGTCAATGAAATCAGATTGATTATATTCTTTGTAGCCAAAGATGGAGAAGCTCTATACAATCAGCAGAAAGAAGACTGGGAGCTGACTGTGGCTCAGATCATAAATTCTTTATTGCCAAATTCAGACTTAAATTGAAGAAAGTGGGGAAAACCACTGGACCATTCAGGTATGACCTAAATCAAATCCCTCATGATTATACAGAGGAAGTGAGAAATAGATTTCAGGGACTAGATCTGATAGACAGAGTGCCTGATGAACTATGGAGAGAGATTTGTGACATTGCCCAGGAAACATGGATCAAGACAATCCCCAAAATAAAGAAATGCAGAAAAGCAAAATGGCTGTCTGAGGAGGCCTTAAAATAACTGGAAAGAAGAGAAGCAAAAAGCAAAGGAGAAAAGGAAAGATATACTCATCTGAATGCAGAGTTCCAAAGAATAGCAAGAAGAGATAAGAAAGCCTTCCTCAGTGATCAGTGCAAAGAAACAGAGGAAAATAACTGGAGATCTCTTCAGGAAAATTAGAGATACAAAGGGAACATTTCATGAAAAATGGGCTCAATAAAGGCCAGAAATGGTATGGACCTAACAAAAGCAGAAGATATTGAGAAGAAGTGGCAAGAATACACAGAAGAACTGTACAAAGAAGATCTTCACAACCCAGGTAATCACGATGTTGTGATCATTCACCTAGAGCCAAGCATCCTGGAATGTGAAGTCAAGTGAGCCTAGGAAACATCACTACAAACAAAGCTAGTGGAGGTGATGGAACTCCAGTTGAGCTGTTTCAAAACCTAAAAGATGATGCTATGAAAGTGCTGTACTCAATATGTTAACAAGTTTGGCAAACTCAGCAGTGCCACAGAACTGGAAAAGGTCAGTTTCCTTTCCAATCCCAAAGAAAGGCAATGNACTTCGATACTTTGGGCCTCTGATGCTGGGAACTAACTCATTTGAAAAGACCCTGATGCTAGGAAAGATTGAGGGTAAGAGGAGAAGGGGATTACAGAGGATAAGCTGGTTTGATGGCATCACTGGCTCAATGGACATGAGTTTGAGTAGTCTCCGGGAGTTGGTGATGTATAGGGAGGCCTGGCATGCTGCAGTCCATGGGGTCACAAATAGTCAGACATGACTGCGCAACTGAACTGAACTGAACTGAACTGGGCCACCCCCATCCTCCTTGCATTTGCCTTTACCCTGTTGCCACACTATAGATACATCCATACTCATTTATTTGAGGGTTGGTATTCCACATAAACAGGAACTATTTTTGTCTAATGTATCTTCTTTGCCTACTATAGTACTTGGTGTATGGTTAAGAGATCAATAAGGTTTTGTTAATTATTTAAACAAAAGAGTGTTGGCCTTAGTATATGAACCTGTATCTATTATTTTCAAACAGTCACACTCCACTGGTGTATGGAAGATATGGATGTGCCTTAACATATTTTACTAAGTCTCCAACCAAATGATATTTAAGTTACAAAAGTAACTTAAATACCATTTTTTTGGTAAAAAGAAAATAGTGAAAGTCACTCAGTTGTATTAGACCTTTGCAACCATATGGACTGCAGTGTGCCAGGCTCCTCTGTCCATAGAATATTCCAGGCTAGAATACTGAAGTAGGTAGCTGTTCCCTTCTCTGTGGGTTCTTCCCAACCCAAGGGTCGAACCTAGATCTCCTGCATTGCAGACAAATTCTTTACCATGTGAGCCACTAAGGAAACTCACAAAGACAATACTGCAAAGAATAACTTTTTACATATATTAAAAAAAAAAAAAAACTACATTACCAGTTTATTACAAAAGATTGTAATACAGGAACAGCTAGATGGAAGAAATGCATATGGCAAGGTGTGGGGATAGGGCATCGATCTATGTTCTCTGTGAGCCCATCTTTGTTCCCAAGCCTCCAAATGGTTAGCAATCCAGAAACTCCATACATGCATCACTCAAAAATATGTAGGTAATGTAGACTTATGGGATACTTTCCTCAAGCTAGAAATGCTAGGTCAAAGGGTTGCATCTTTGTGACTTAATTAAATATTGCTAAATTGCCTTCCATAGAGATTGTGTCAACATATAATTTCATCAGTCACATAAAAGAGTGTTTGTTTCTCACATATTCAACAATATCAAGTGTTAAATTGTCCACATCTATTACATAAAACTTATTTTCTAGGAAGACTCTCATATTCTCAAAATTTGAATAATTTCCGAGGGACATATGGAGAAATAGCATTTTCTAAATCAGCTCCTCAAGAAGTCGAAGATACTAGAGAAAAGACAAACACCACGGCACATCAGGTTTAAAAAAAAAAATTGTTTATTGAGAAGATGATTATTAAGTGAAAAATTAATGAAAGAAATTATTGGAACCATGTATCAGCATAAACCTGATGTTAGTTAGTATAGAAAGAATGGGCAGAAATTAAAAAAAAACTTTTTACTTGCTATAAAAGTAAAATTCAGATTAAGTTTTTCTACTGGTCTAGATATTCCTCCTAGTTTTCATCCTTCAAATCCGTCATAAATTTGAGGTAGACTTTCAGAGAGTGACAGCTTCCTTCTTGGATTATCATATGATTACTTGCTTCAGCCAAATAGCAGCAAAATTTCTCAATGGCATTCTGTGAAAGAATTAAACTAATTAACTAAGATGGAAGTCAACAAAATGTTTCTATAAAGGACCAGGTAGTAAAATATTTTTGGCCTTAAGGGTCGTGTGGTTTCTGGTATAACTATTCAATTCTACTATGGTAGCCCAAAATATAGCCATGGACAATACATAAATGAATATGATTGTATTACAATAAAGCTTCATTAACAAAAACAAGTTGGGTGACTGGATTTTCCCTGTGTGATAGTAGTTTGTCAACACCTTCCCAGGAATTCCATTTCCCTAAGGCATTGATTAACATAAATAAATGAAACTCTCCAATGCAATCTCCCAGCCATTGGGAAGTTGAGAAAATAGTCACTGAAATCATTTTTTGTATTGTTAATTTTCTTGTAAATAACAGATAAGAAGGGCAATGGGATCTAGGGAACCACCTTGTATATTAATTGAAGTCAGCTAATCCCAATGAAACCTAAAACCTGTGTTTCTGTCAATGGTGGGCAGCGGTCGGTCCTTTTCATCCCTTTTTAGTGTCTTTGGTCAATGGCTCCTTTAATTCTTTGCACAGAGTTGAAGTGTTGTTCAAAATGCATGCTGCTGCATCCCGTGTTCTCTAATTCCCTATTGAACCACAGCTTATGTTCTCATAACTTAACTGATGCTAACAGTATTTTAAAATGAACCTCCTGTAGTTTATAGGAGCTATTTATGCTTGTTCCTCTAGTAGTTTTTGTTAGTTTTGTGTAGAGGGTGGAAAACTGGTGGATAGAGCACTGAAGATATTTCTCGTGCTAGGAGGCAGAGGGCAGCATGTGATTTCTGACAGAAAAATCTGTGGGCAGAAGACTAATGATCCAAGCACAGTAGCATGAATGTGGGGTCCAGATGGGCATGAAGGCTGGGTGAAGAATTACCTTTGAATCATACAAGACAGTCTGAGACTGGGAAAAACACAGCTCACTTGTCTTTTCACTTCTTCATTTCTATTTTTATTTTGTGCAAGCCTTTTAGCCTTTTCTTTGTACGTTAATATCTCTTCCAGAAGGACCTAGGATTGAAAAAGGTAAAAGTTAAAACTTAAGCTAGTTGGTCTAGTTTGTGGTTACTCTTCAAATAATAGATTAAGCTTGAGAGAAACTCAAAACCATTGAGTAAAGTTGGCTTTAGTATTATTTGTAAACTTTAGTAATTCTTTATTTACAGGTAACACAAATAATGCATTATTGGTTTTACTCTTAGAAATATTTACTTCAGTTTTCAAGTCAGTAGATAAATACTATTTTATTTCGATGGATAAATACAGAGGTAGCATTTAGGACCCATCTGTGTATTTTATCACTGCCATGAGTATCTGGAATTCAAAGACTTTCTTAAGAATAGAGTGACCCAGAATTCCTATCCTTGGCCTTTCTTCCCAAATTCAGCTAAAGAGAAATGAAATACTCTAGGCTTTGATAAGTCAAAACACTGATAGTTTGGAAAACAACAAACAGTAGATTGATGTCCTACTCATCATGAAACAAAGCAAAATATTTACCTATTTGGGTCACTATATTGTCTTTAAGTCTCTCCATCTACTATCTTTCCTTCTTATTTTCTTGATGGACTCAGTCTCTTGCCTGAGCAAACATCTTTCTCTGTGTGGCTTCTATTCTCTGAGTGGACAAAACAGTGACCCATTAACTGCAGTGTGGGCTCTGACATTTTCAGGAGACGGAGTTTGAAATACTACTCTTATCAATTCTCTCATCAAGAATCAACCATAGGAAGCTAGGAGAACAGGATTTCTTGAGAAGATACCAATACCTTTCAGTTTCTGGGAGACTCAGAAGAATGAATAACTCAATTTGTTATTTTTCTGGTTGTAAAACAGAAAGAAACAATAGAACCTTTAAAAAAAAAATGCACAAACACACAAAAGACTACAACAATGAAACACTTGTTAAACATTAAAAAAAAAATTGTCCTTGATGAAGAAAAAGCTTACAAAAATGCTATTTCTCTGAGACAGTTTCTTTATCACTTTATGAAGACATGAAATGGCATACTTTCTATTTTTAGTGTAATGTCTCTGTTCTACAATAAAGGCAATGAGGGATAAGGCTGTTTCTGAAACAATTTGCGTGGATATTGGGTGGATTGATTATGCTCTAAATAACAAAATTATAGCCTGGGGGTTTGGCAGTTACTCTGTTGAGTGTTTTATTTCCTGTCTCTGCTTTGCCATCTGGCCTGAAATATTACTGATTGATTGCTAAGCACTTTCCATTTCCAGTCAATGCAATTAAGAAACCAAGTTCTGAGCTGGTAGCTCAGATGATAAATAATCTCCCTGCATTGCAGGAGGCCTGAGTTCGATCCCTGGGTGGCGAAGATCCCCTGGAAGAGGGCATGGCAACCCGCTCCAGTATTCTTGCCTGGAGAATCCCCATGGACAGAGGAACCTGGCAGATTATAGCCCGTGGGATCACAGACTCAGATATGACTAAGCACCCACAGAAAGCTTTGAAGGAATATTCCTCTCTAATAATAGCAGATCAGTTCATTGAGAACTATCCAGGCACTGAATGGTCTTTTATCCATTCACCAAAGAGATAGCTATAAATACCTACTGTAAAGCACAGAGAACTCTACTCAGTACTGTGTAATGGCCTACAAGGGAAAATAATCTGAAAAAAGAGTGGAGACTGATCCACTTTGCTGTATAGCAGAAACTAACACAGCATTATAAATCAACTATATTCCAATAAAGTGGTTTTTTTTTTTTATCCAGCAAAGGAGATCTTTATTTTAGTCTTCATTTTCTAGAGAGAATGCCAAGGCTCAAAGAAATTAATTTCCTGAAAGATATGTAATAAGCAAAAGCTAGAACAGTTTCAAATCTGGCTTTGTTTATCTTTAAGCACTTATTCTTCATGTGCCCCTTAATATGTTTAGTATTCTGACCTATGCTCTGGGTGACTACTTGGGTAAATTTGCTAAACAGTTGTGCTAAGTTGCTTCAGTCATGTTCTACTCTTTGAGACTCTATGAATTGTAGCCCGCCAGGTTCCTCTGTTCATGGATTCTCCAGGCAAGAATAGTGGAGTGGATGGCCATGACCTCCTCCAGGGGATCTTCTCAAACCAGGAACTGAACCTATATCTCTTATGTCTTCTGCATTGGCAGGTTGATTCTTTACTGCTGAACCACAGGGAAAGCCCGCTAAACAGTATATTGATAGTAATATGCATATATATCTATGACATTCACTTCAGAGTCAAGTATACAGGACAGGGACAAGTATGGATGAATTGGGCTTTTTATAAGACTGGAACTCACTAGCAAGAATCAGTGTAGACCTAAGCTACGATCTTTACCAGATGCAGGTTAGATATCTATGGTGGGCTTCCCTGGTGGCTCAGATGGTAAAGAATCTCCCTGCAATGCAGGAGACCCAGGTTTAATCCCTGGGTTGGAAAGATCCCCTGGAGAAGGGAATGGTTACCCAGTCTAGTATTCTTGCCTGGAGAATTCCATGGAGAGAGGAGCCTGGGGAGCTATAGCCCATGATGTTGCAGAGTTGGACACCACTGAAGCAATTTAGCACACATGCATGATAATTGTGGAAATTTTAACTTTAGGGAAAAACAAATTAGACATGGAATGAAATTTTTTCCTGGGTGTTTATACATTATAAATTTTAATTTAAATCATATTCTTTGGAAGAACTTAGACACTGGTAGTTTGAAACCCACTAAAGCAATAATATGAGCTTCCTCTGGTGGTTCAATGGTAAAGAATCTAGCTATCAATGCAAGAGATGTGAGTTTGATCCTTGGGTTAGGAAGATACCTTGGAGAAGGAAAAGACAACCCACTGCAGTATTCTTGCCTGGAAAATCCCAAGGACAAAGGAGACTGGGGGACTATAGTCCATGGGGTTGCAAAAGAGTCAGACACGACTTAGTGACTGAATACAACAAAAGCAATGACAATATTTCCACTTTATGTAAACACTTCAAATGTTTTGCCTTAACGCTGTAAAAATGCATAGTGTTCCTTACCTTTCACGTTTATTTCAGATATAGAAACAGTATTACTCTCAATTATCGTTTTTCACCATCATGTGTTAGGAGAATTAAGGCCTATTGATTACTGTATGAGTCTTAAGTTTCTTTCTTTTATTTTTTTTAAATTTTTTCCTTTTCTTAACAGATTTTTAAATGTTTGGGCTCTTTTGGCCCTTTGTACTATGATATTGCTATTTCCAATTTGGATATATTTCTTTTAATAATTTGCTGCCCCCAGCATGATGTATTGCTCTTAATAAGTATAAGAAATATTTTTTTTTAATAAAGCTGAGTCACAAAAATATTACAGAATTATTTCCCCAGTATTCAGTTCATTAAAGGTTATGAGACCATCATGTCTAATAGTAAGTGCATCTTTTAATTTCCTTGATTATCCCTTCATCTTTTTTTCTGTGGATAAGTGGCTCCCACAAGTCATTTCCTCCACATCCTCAGTAGGAAATATCTGTGGTTGTGGGATCAGGGGTGGCATCTCTCTTCTTGTTTCCAGACTTTTTTCTTTTCTTTTCTTTATTTGGTGTTCTTCCTCTATAGTTTAAAGAAAAAAAAAAAAAAAGAATATAAGACAAAGAATTGAAAATTAACGATTTGGAAGAGCAGAAATTAATTTTGGTTATGAAAAGAACTTAGATACTCACTATCACAGCTTTTCCATTCTGCCAAGGAAAAGAATGACAATTAGGGAAAGAGGACAAGACAAAGAGACAGCAGAAATCTGCCTACTGAGAAGAACTTACTGAGCCTTCATTTCTTCCTGAGTGATGTTCCTGATCAATACCACAAAGGCTAATAATATCTTTTGTAAGATGAGAATTGTCTCTCAGGTATATAAGCATTTAGATTGATTTTTAAATTAACTGCATGTGAGAAACAGTCATCTATGAAAACAAAGGAGGCTATAGAGGGCTAGGTGCTTAAATCAATTGGTGATGGATTCTGGGATCCCACTGTGCTGTGATCCTGAGTCTGGGGTTCATTTGCATTTTGTTTTGGTGGCTGGCCTCAGACGGTTGGGTGGGGGATCCTTGGAGCTGGTATATGAGCTATCAAGATGCCATTTCTTTAAGCATTAGTCAACATATCTTGAAAGGAATAAGTTAAACACCATTTGAGTATAATTATGACTGTCCTCCAGAGACTCAAGAAGTCTAGGTTAAACTTAGAGGACAGCTAACAGAACTAGTGATGGATTGGGGAAGAGCACTAAGTCAAAAAATCCAGACTTTTCTTATTCTTTGCCATAAACCAGCAGTGTGATCTCTTTCATTTCTCTGGTGCTGTTTTATAAATTTTGAAATGAGTTGTATTTGATAAACTTTAAAGCATCTTATGGTTCTGAAATTCTACTTCTATCACATTTGATCACTCATACTGTCCATTTTTATTATGTAGAGAAGATGTGAATTAGCATTCTCTGGGGGCTCAGATGGTAAAGAATCCACCTTCCAGTGCAGGAGATGCAAGAGACACAGGTTTGATCCCTAGATCAGGAAGATCTCCCAGAGAAAGGAATGGCTACCCATTCCAATATTTTTGCCTAGGAAATCCATGGACAGAGGGGCCTGGTGGGCTACAGTCCATGAGGTTGCAAAGAGTCAGACATGACTGAATGAATAGCATTTTCAATATCTCATGAATTAGCATCACTGATCATTCAGCAGTTATTGAGCAGCCTTCATGCTTCAGACTCTGTTCTAGATACTTGGGATACATTAGCGAATAAAGTTCACAAGGACTCCTGCCCCTTTTCCCCATATTCTTTAAGGTCACATTCTTGTAAACAGAGAGAGACAAAATAACAATAAAAGATAATGAATTTTCTAAAAAATCTATGCTATATTATGGATTTCCCAGGTGGCTCAGATGGTAAAGAATATGGTTGCAATGCAGGAAACCCAAGTTTGATCCCTGAATTTGGAAGATCTTCTGGAGATGGAAATGACAATCCGCTTCAGAATTCTTGCCTGGAGAATTCTATGGACAGAGGAACATGGCAAGCTATAGTCCATGGGGTCTCAAAGAGTTGGACATGATTGAGAAACTGTCAATTTCACTTTCAGGCTATATTAAAAAAAAAAAAAAAATAGAAGTGGAAATTCCCCAGCCGTCCAGTGGTTAAGACTCTGCCTTTCAACACAGGCAGTGTTGATTCTGTTCCTGGTCGGGGAACTAAGATCCCACATGCCCTGGGGTACAGCCAAAAAGTAATTAAAACATAGAACTTGGCCAAAAAGATCAATAGTAGTGAGATGGAAGTCTAAAATTAAATGTGGCACTTAGAATAAACCTTATTGAGAAGGTGACATTGAGAAAATACTTGAAGAAGGTGAAGGAGGGGGCCTTGTGGATATCAATTGTCAGAGTGATTCAAATAGAATGGCCAGTGGAAGAGCCCTGAGGCAGGTGTAAGCCCGTGTGTCACAAAAAGAGTCCAGATGGCTGTGTGGTCAGAAGGATCTGGGGAAGAAAGGGGAGAGGAGATCAAAGGCTGTAGGAAAGACTTTCAGCTCTGGAGCTCTAGGGGAGAGAGATAGCATGGGAGATCAAAGGCTGGTGATGGGGGTGAGGGTGCATTTAACTCTGTGACCTGTGGCAGGAATGTTGGCTTTTATTGTGAATGAATTAGGGGTTTTCATCATCAATTGCTGCAGTACTCCTGGTGAGAGATGACAGTGGCTTGAGCCAGGGTGGTGTCAGTGGAAACTTAATAAGATATGACCAAATTCAGGTTATATTTTAAAGCTAGCGCCAACAAGATTTACTGACCCTGTGTATGTTCGGACTGAGAGAAAAGTATTTCTCTTAAGATACTGGAAAGAAAGAGTTCCTGTTAACTTGGAAGGAAAGGTGACTGGTGGAAGTGGGTTTGGGATCAATAACAGGAATTAGGCTTTGAAGTACAGATGCTGAGCAGAAACAAAATCTATAATTATAAAGAGGATAGTTAAATAAACACTAGCATAGCTATATAATATAAGGCCATTGAAGTATATGCTAGAAGTATTTCCACAATCTTTGGTGTAAAAAAGCAACATAGAGTTTAGCACAATCATATTATGATAAATAAACAAAAAAAAATAAAGTAAATGGGTAAATAAATACAGAGAGGAAAAGAAAAATATACATATATGTACATATGTATACATATATCTGAAAATATACAGAATGAGCTATAGCTTCTTAACAATAAACCCTAAAGAATGAAATTGGAAAAGGAGAACATTCATTTCTTCCCTTATGTATATTGCAATGAGAAAATGAAATACTAATAAATCTCATTTCTATACTGAAAGTTCTAAATTCAGTTACCTGATTGTCCAAAACTTGTTACTGAAGGCAGCGTAGTATCATGACTTCAAATTAGAAAGATCTATTTCCAAGTCACAGATTTGTTTTTTGACTCCTTGGATAAAATGCTCAGTCTCACTAAATCTCTGACTTTTCATCTATAAAAAGGAGCTGATAATATTTACCGTATAGTCTTGGAGAGGAGAGCAAGTGCTTAATAAATAGGCTGCATTTCAATCAAGTCCATTAAATATGTTCCTTCTGGTAGAGATGACATTAAAACATTACAGTACACTGAAGCCTTTGACTATGTGGATCTCAATAAACTGTGGAAAATTCTTCAAGAGATGGGAACACCAGACCACCTGATCTGCCTCTTGAGATATCTGTATGCAGTTCAGGAAGCAACAGTTAGAACCGGACGTAGAAAACCAGATTGGTTCCAAATAGGAAAAGGAGTACGTTAAGGCTGTATATTGCCATGCCACTTGTTTAACTTACACGCAGTGTTTGTCATGAGAAAAGCTGGGCTGGATGAAACACAAGCTGGAATTAAGACTGTCAGGAACATCACTAGCCTCAGATATGCAGACGACACCACCCTTATGGCAGAAAGTGAAGAATAAAGAGCTTCTTGATGAAAGTGAAAGAGGAGAGTACAAAAGTTGGCTTAAAACTCAACATTCAGAAAACTAAGATCATAGCATCTGGTCCCATCACGTCATGTGAAATAGATGAGGAAACAGTGGAAACAGTGACAGACTTTATTTTTGGGGTCTCCAAAATCACTGCAGATGGTGATTGTAGCCATGAAAATAAAAGACGCTTACTTCTTGGAAGGAAAGTTATGACCAACCTAGATAGCATATTCAAAAGCAGAGACATTACTTTGCCAACTAAGGTCCGTCTAGTCAAGGCTATGGTTTTTCCAGTGGTCATGTATGGATGTGAGAGCTGGACTGGGAAGAAAGCTAAGTGCCAAAGAATTGATGCTTTTGAACTGTGGTGTTGGAGAAGACTCTTGAGAGTCCCTTGAACTGCAAGGAGATCCAACCAGTCTATTCTGGAGATCAGTCCTGGGTTTTCATTGGAAGGACTGATGCTAAAGCTGAAACTCCAATACTTTGACCACCTCATGCGAAGCCTTGACTCTTTGGAAAAGACTCTAATGCTGGGAGGGATTCAGGACAGAAGGAGAAGGGGACCACAAAGGATGAGATGGCTGGATGGCATCACAGACTCTATGGANGAGATCAGTCCTGGGTTTTCATTGGAAGGACTGATGCTAAAGCTGAAACTCCAATACTTTGACCACCTCATGCGAAGCCTTGACTCTTTGGAAAAGACTCTAATGCTGGGAGGGATTCAGGACAGAAGGAGAAGGGGACCACAAAGGATGAGATGGCTGGATGGCATCACAGACTCTATGGACATGAGTTTGAATGAACTCTGGGAGTTGGTGATAAACAGGGAGGCCTGGCATGCTGCGATACATGGGGTTGCACATAGTTGGACATGACTGAGCGACTGAAATGAACTGATGACTGCTGACATAATGAGTCAAACCTGATGCCTATTAACTTAATTTATAATCATAAGAAATCATAAATATTTGAGTGAAGTCATTGGAAGTGATTCATATGTTGAAATTTTTTGAATTAGTCTAATAGGGGATTTCGAATCTGTAAAATAGGCAAATAACTCAATTTTCATAGTTGTTTTAATGCTTGAATACAAAGCCATTTATCAAGATCTTGTAAATACAGTGTCATTCAAGAAAGTGATACCAGGTAAAGAAACTGCTTGGATTATAAGTTCTTCAAGTTTTCTCTTTATGTGTTTTAGTCATAATAACTTAATTACTTAAAAAAAGAAAAAAATTATTTATTTGATCACATTGATTCTTAGTTGTGGCATGCAGGATCTTTAGTTATGGCATGCATGTGGGATCTAGTTCCATGAAGAGATCAAATCCTGACCCCCTACATTGGGAGAGTGGAGTCTTAGCTACTGGACCACCAGGGAAGTCCCTCATGCATATTTTCAAAAGTAAGAATTTTGCTTAGTGAAAAAGCCTACAAGAATCCTGGTGCTGTATCAGCTTACTAATTACTGTTTCATGCTAATCTAACTCTCTTTTATTTATTATGAGAGAGAAATAGTGTACCCTAAAGAAAGGGAAGCTGACATAGTCTCCGAATGAGTGCATGGGAGCTTCATGGTCTTGAGTTCCCTTCTCAGTAGAACTGGATGTTTTGTCCTTTGGTGCATATGAGGGAACATTCTGCATAAAAATGTTAGACTGGTCTGACACATCATAGAAACATTGAAGTAGGCACAGAGAATAAGGAACTTGGGAGAAAAACATGAACTTCAGTTTCATCAGAAAAAGGTAAAAAATAACTTGTTCTCAAGAATAACAACCATCTTCTCACATTGCCTATCTTTGAGTTGCAGAAATGCTCCGTGAGGATGCAAACACATTGGTGAAAAAGCATCAGATTAATAAAGATTTAATTAAGCTCTTACATCTCTAGTAATGGCTATGAGGTAAAACTGGTCTACATTTGAATCTTTCTTAGTTATAAATCCTAAATATGGATAGTACTAAGACTCTATAAATAAATATAAATATTTATATAAGTATAAATATGGATAAGACCAAGACAACTACAGACTGAGACTATCCTGTCACCCAATGATGTTTTATGCTTATGATAAGTTGCTCAGTCATGTCTGATTCTTTGTGACACTATGGACTGCAGCATGCCAGGCTTCCCTGTCCTTCACCATTCCCAAGACTTTACTCAAACTCATGTCCATTAAGTCACTGATGCCATCCAACCATCTCATCCTCTGTTGTCTCCTTCTCCTCCTACATTCAATCTTTCCTAGCATCAGGGTAGTCTTCAATAAGTCAGCTCTTCACATCAGGTGGCCAAAGTATTGGAACTTCAGTCACAGCATCAGCCCTTCCAATGAATATTCAGGGTTGATTTCCTTTAGGATTGACTGGTTTGATATCCTTGCTGTCCCAGGCACTCTCAAAAGTCTTCACCAGCACAACAGTTAGAAGGCTTCAGTTCTTCAGCGCTCAGCCTTCTTTAGCGTCTAGCTCTCACATTCCTACATGACTACTGGAAAAACCATAGCTTTGACTAGATGGATATTTAGTGATTTTTTTTTTTTTTTAATAATACTGTCTAGATTTGCCATAGCTTCTCTTCCAAGGAGTATGGATCTTTTAATTTCATGGCTACAGTCACTGCCCACAGTGATTTTGGAACCAAAGAAAATAAAGTCTGTCACTGTTTTCATTGTTTCCCCATCTATTTGCATGAAGTGATGAGACCAAATACCATGATGGGTAGTTTTTTGATTGCTGAGTTTTAAACCAGCTTTTTCACTCTTTTTTTTCACCTTCATCAAGAGGCTCTTTAGTTCCTCTTCGTTATCTGCCATAAAGGTGGTGTCATCTGCATATCTGAGGTGACTGATATTTCTCCCCACAATCTTGATTCCTGCTTGTGATTCATCCAGCTTGGCATTTTGCATGATGTACTCTGCATATAAGTTAAATAAACAGGGTAACAAATGCAGCCTTGATATACTTCTTTCCCAATTTTGAGTCAGTCTGTTGTTCCATATCTGGTTCTAACTATTGCTTCTTGACCTGCATATCCAATTAAGTTTATTTTATTTAGAGTTGAGAGATATTTTAGTAGATATGAATGCAAATGAAATTATATAAAAAGCTTATGATAAATAATAACATGACTTTTAAGTAAGGTCCAAATCATTAAGTTACTCTGTAATCTAATCCATGTAGATATTTGACAACATTTTAATACTGCATATGGAACGCTGGTATAGATAGGAGAAAGAGTCCAGGTCTCTGCCTGAATTGATTTATCAAACTTCTGCTGCTTGGATCTCCTTCAACACCCTTAGCACTGATGCTGTGTTCTTCACTGATGCACCTAGTTCTACATTTCAGAAACACCAATTAACTCTGCAGATCCTCAGAGTGTACAAACATTTGGAGGATGCATTGAAGCTGCCTGAAAAACTCCTTATGATAAATTATTTTTCAATTCTTGCTGTCCACTTCAGGAAAAGAAATTCTAGGAATGGTTTCTTTTGAGACTTTTTTGTAGGTCAATAGAATTTTTCCACACAAGAACATCAGCATTGCACAAATTTGTTTGTTTTCTTTCTTTCTTTCTTTCTTTTTTTTTTTTTTTTTGTGATTGGTACCACTTTAATTTATGGAAGGCATATATTTTTTCCACACTCTAAGGGAGTCAGTGGGGGCGTAAACTTTAAAGTCATAAATATTCTCTCCNATCCTCCATTGTGTATATGTACCACAGCTTTCTTATCCATTCATCTGCTGATGGACATCTAGGTTGTTTTCTTTGCTTCCTAATTCTCAAGTTTCATGAATGTCTCAGAACTCTCCAAATTTTCTGTTAAGACATAATATCAAATGTTTTTGCTGTCAAAAATGGTGAATTTTGTACTGATATCATTTAAAGCAAGGGTCCCCAACCAGCAGGCCTCAGACTGGCCTGTTAAGCATCTGGCTGCAGAGTAGGAGGAAAATTGAGTGAGTGAGTGAAGCTTCATGTATTCTCCTTCACATTATCACTTGAACCATCCCCTTAGCCCCATTCTTGGAAAAATTGTCTTCCATGAAACTGGTCCCTGATGCTGAAAGGTTGGGAGCCACTGATCTAAGGACATTATAGAATACTATTTGAAAGTGATTTCAAATTTCTGAAAAAGAGGGATTAAAATATTGTATGTGTTTTCTTAATATAGTTTAAGAAGTAAACCATATCTGAGAAAAAAGATTTTATGGATTAAGACTGGACATTAGAAGTTAGTTGATTTGAAATATTTTTCCATCACTGTTATTGCTAAGGTGCTAATTTGTGACTCTGTTTCTTTTTTTATACAATGGAAAATCTAATATTTTCCACAGATTTACCATATAGGAAAACAAAGAGTACATATAAGATATTTTGGGGAAAGGCCTTATTTATTTTTGTAAATAGTGTTACTTATCCGAAGAATAACATCTAGTGAGCCTGAATGGACAAGAGAGAGCATTTATATTCAGTTCTCAATTATTTTTCTGAAGCATAAGCATTACATAGAATTGAAAAGCTCTGCCTAATCAGAACCAGTGGGTTAAATGAACACTGGCAATATTTGTATTACTTCTTAATAAAAGCAAGAAGTTGAAAAACACCTGAAAGCTATTTATGTAATCCTGAGTCTTTATAATAGTACAAGAGTGAGGGTGGTAGGGAGAGTCTTTAAAAAGGATTGAACATGTGCTGCATGGTGCCTGAATTGGAGATGGTGTTATAGACCTGAAAAACTGCCCATGACAGATGCTCCAAACTTATATGCATCACATAAATAACACTACCTAGGATTCTGAAGAACAAATGTTGTTTAAACCATAACTTGATGATATGTTCAAAGGCCATCTCTTAAATGTTGACTTAAGTACGAACAAGACTAGAATAGAGCAAGACAGAAAAAAACAAAAACAAAAAAACAAATCTGTATTCTTGGGCAGCTAAGAATGTGCATGTTTGCATAAAATGTACTTTTTTAAGAGGCTGCAATTTGAAAGTCAGGATTAAAAGTTCTAGAGTTTCTGTTATCCAAGTAAAGTGAGTTCTAGTTCAACTTTATCCACTAGTTTTGACTTTTAAAAAAGGGGCCCAGAAACTTTTTTTCTTAATTTGGAATAAAAGCAAATTATATAGAGAAGGAAAGGACAATGAGAGAGAAAGGAAGAAAAAAAGGAAACAAGGAAGGAAGAAAGAAAAGAAGTTAAAATACCAGATAAATATTGAGTTGACTCATATCTGCAAGAATTTACAGAAAAATCTGAACAGATATTTGGCCTACTCAATATTTTGTTTATCCTCTGGAAAATATGCATTCCTTTCTCTAAATATCTTACAGAACTTTAGTATCTCCCCTCTTATTGTTCAGGGAATAATAACATTAAACCCAATCAATACTTTATTTTTTGAAAAGTAGTTTTAAGAATTATTTAATGACAACTCTGAGATGTAAATAAAAAGAAACAACATTATAATGTGTAACACATCCCTGAAGATAGGATTTAATATCACTTCTTTTCCTTCATTTTCAGTCCTCAAAAAAAAAAAAAAAAGAAAAAAGAAAAAGGAAAACTCTTCACAAAACAAACAAATGCTCAGGAGCATTTAACAGTAGCAAAGATCTTTTTGTTCAAAGATACTCATAGCACTACATAAAATCAACTGAATGAGACCAGCTGTGTGGCATATTCCTTTGAAATGACCCCACAGTGATTCTTGTTTTGATTCTCAGGTGCATGCACAAGCTGCAGGATACCCAAACTAGACTTTTCTTATTTGCATCTCAACATCTGAGAAAATAGACCGTTTGTGGATCTTATTTTTCCCAGCATCTTTTGTCCTATCTTAAACAGGAGTAAACAAACCATATTCTTTAATTTATTAGTTTAGTGGATTCCCATTCTTATGAAATTCATTAGTGGAGTAATGAATTCCACCTGTTTATAGTTATTGTGCCATCTTTTGGAAGTTTTTTCATACCCACCAAATATCTTTTTATTCACTAGAAAACTACTTTATCAATATTAGTCGCATCTTCTGATATTAAAAATCAATGGCGTCTAATAGATTTACAACTTCAAATTCAACAGTTGTTTGTTTCAGAGTTTAAGCAGAGTTGTAGCTAGGCTGTGGACCTCAGTCCATAACTCAAAGGCAGTCTTGGGAGTTGGGTGTGGAATGTATTTGTACTTTAATCATATATTTTACATCTCCTCGGGGAATGGTAAAGAATAATTGATTTTTTCTTTCAGCTCCCACACTGTGTGTATCATCTCCCAGAGGGGCTTCTGCCCTCAACTTTTTTCCCACTTGGCTCTACTTCAAATTTTTATTTTTAGTGCCATCATTCTTAACTTTGCTTTTCAGTTAGTGGTGTGTGAACATCAGAATTTATTTTGCCCAGGTCAGGGGAAATCATGCCTGGAATCCTTGTCATTTCCAAGTTCCTAAAGCAATAATTTGCTTGTTAATTTTTAAAATGTTATGTTGCCAAAAGAGTAAATCTTAACAATCCTCATCACAAGAAACTTTTTTTTTTTCTAACTATGAATAGTGGCAGATATTACTAATTTTTTTTATGGTGTTCATTTAGCAATATATACAAATAGTGAATCATTATATTGTATACCTGGAACAAATATGCTATGTTAACTATAACTCAATGAAAAAGATTATACATCATAAAGAAAATTGCTTCTCTAGTTAACATTTTCTAAGATTTTTCTGTATAAATATCTATAGAGAAATTAATTCAAGTGAAGTGAAAATGGTTGTACAGATGAAAAATTAATTACTTTAAATCTTTTTCTATGAAAATGTGAGGAATATAATTTTCTGTATTGATAGTTTCCAGTCAGAATTACTTCAAAGTAGCCCATATATTCATTTGTTGAAAGATTACTGTAAGCAAATGATTATAATGTCTTTCCAAATTATCCTATATGAATCTCAGAGGGCAACATAAAAATAAAAAAAATCTAACAACACAGAATGTGTACCTAACTATAGCTACTTGTGGGGAAGCATCTCAGACACNCAGAATTACTTCAAAGTAGCCCATATATTCATTTGTTGAAAGATTACTGTAAGCAAATGATTATAATGTCTTTCCAAATTATCCTATATGAATCTCAGAGGGCAACATAAAAATAAAAAAAATCTAACAACACAGAATGTGTACCTAACTATAGCTACTTGTGGGGAAGCATCTCAGACACTTGCCTCTGCCAGCAGTGAGTGGGGACACTGCAGGGAGGTGCAGGCTACATCACCAGTCCTTAGGGTATGGACTAGGCTTGAATGCCCTGAGGACAATCTTAGGGTGCTAATGTGAGACAGCAACCACCACTCCCCCCCCAATAAAAGAACCGTTCCCACAAAAGGTTTTTGCACTGCATGGTGACCCCTGATGGGCTCACAGAGCAAAGGATTGTGCTCTAGCAAAAACAAAAGACAGCAAGGAGAGCAAGCTGTGTGCCATTTAGGGCCTTGCCTCCCTGGAGACAGAGAGGCAGGTGTGCAACAGCCAGAGCCAGAAGTCAAGGGGCTGCTGCAATTATGGCCCCAGAGACCACATCTTCCACCAAACTGTGAGAAGGCTGCCAGTTGATAACTACATCTTTCTGGGATCCTGGACAGATCACATCTACCAGAGTGTTACAGCCTGAAATCAGCTCCCCAGAGGAGACACTCAGAACACCCGGGACTGTACCATCACAGCACACTCAGGAAACCAAGTTTCCTGGGACTGGGGAAGAGCATAGGACACACTGCCTACCTGGGATAGTGTTCTCACCAACCCCCCAGTTGCCTGAGTGGCCTGGACCTGGGAAGGAGACAAAACAACACAGCCCATCTGGGTTTGTGCCCTTGCAGAGCACTTGAGAACCTGAGCAGCTTAGACCTGGCAAGTGCATAAAACACAGGGTCCACTTGGGACAATACCCTGGTGGAGCACCCTGGAGCCTGAGCAGTGTGGACCCAGGAAATATACACCACTTTGGTCCATGGCAAACCCAGTGTCGTCCATCCACTGCAAGGAATCCCCACACATGCCAGTGGTATTTGTTTGCAGTATCCCTCCTTCCCCACAGCAAAACTGAATCAGTGAGCCAAAATAAGTGGCAATCTTCACCCCTTGTGTCAGGGCAGAAATTAGACACTGGAGAGAGTTGCAAACAAAGGAAGCCAAAATAAAGAAATGGGAACTGTCCCAGAAATGACAAGTGCAACAGATTAAAACCCTGCAGTTCATGCTGAGACTGTGTATTTGAGAGGCATCTATAGACCTTGAGAATAAGCACAAACTGAAACAAGGGACAATCTGACACTGAACTGATGCTACACTGACCACAACAGCTTCAGAGACATTCCTAAATATATATATATATTTACTACTATAACTTTTTAATTTTTTTTAAAAAATAGTTCTTTATTACACCAGTAACTTTCATTTTTATACCCTACTATTACCTTTCTACGGAGAAGGCAATGGCAACCCACTCCAGTATTCTTGCCTGGAAAGTCCCATGGACAGAGGAGCCTGGTAGGCTGCAGTCCATGGGGTCGCAAAGAGTTCGATGTGACTGAGTGACTTCCCTTTCACTTTTCACTTTCATGCATTGGAGAAGGAAATGGCAACCCACTCCAGTGTTTTTGCCTAGAGAATCCCAGGGATGGTGGAGCCTGGTGGGCTGCCATCTATGGGGCTGTACAGAGTCATACACGACTGAAACAACTTAGCAGCAGCAGCAGCATCACCTTTCTAAAAAAAAAAAAACAGGAAAAATCTTATTTTTCTAAAGCAAATTCCATATATTAAAACAAAATTTGGTTGATTTTGTTTTATTTTTTTTATATTGTATTTTTGAGAGTCTAAGCTCTATCCTAGGTTTTTTAATATTTGCTTTTTTATATTTGATATCAATTTTGTACATTTAAGAATCTAATCTTCAGTATCCATTTTCACTCAGGGATTTGATTACTGGCTAGATTGCTCTCTCCAGTTTTGACTTTCCCTATTCCCCTCTGGGTCAGCTCTGTCTCCTTCCTTGATCTTCTCTATATATCTCTGTGACTCTCTCTGGGTGTTCCTGGCTGAGGAGAGCACTTAGGGATTCGATTATTGACTTGATTGCTCTCTTTCTTTTTGACTTTCACTTTTCTCCTCCTGGTCATGTCTATCTCCCTCCTCCCTCTTCTCTTCTCTATATAACTCTGTGAATATCTCTGGGTGTTCCTGGGTATGGAGAATTATTTCATCATTAACCTAGTGGTTTTATCTTCTGTGCTGTATGGATGAAGGAGTCTTGAAGCTACTGTAAGAGGAGGACTGAAACCTAGAGAAGGAGGCTCAACTCCTAAACTTTATAACATCAGAGAACTCCAGACTCCAGGGAAGACTAATAGACAAGAGCACAACCAAAAGTCTCCATATATACCCTGAAACCAAGCTCCCCCCAAGAGCCTACAAATTTCAGTACAAGACAAAGCATCCTAATTCTCCAGCAAAACAAGAACACAACCCTAACATTAAAAGATGGCCTTTGTCCACCCACGATAACACAGACAGAAGTTCCCCCAACCAGAAAACCTTGAAAAGCCACTGGTCCAAACATACCCAGTGAGAGCAGAATTCACAATTAAGAGGAATCATGACCTTCCAGCCTGCAGAAAGAGCATCCCAAACACAGCAACCTAAACAAAATGAAAAGTCAGAGAAATACTCAGCAGGTTACCAAACCCCAAAAAAGAGGAGTAGATAGGGAGTTTACCCAAAAAATAATTCAGAAAAATGATAGTAAATAATATAAAAAATCTTGAAAACAAAATGGAGTTACAGATAAATAGACTAGAGACAAGGATTGAGAAGATGTAAGAAATGTTTAACAAGGACCTATAAGAGATACAGAAAAGTCAAACAATAATGAACAATGCAATAACTTGGATTAGAAAAACTCTGGAGAGAATCAACAGTAGAATAAGTGAAGCAGATGAGAGAGGATAAGTGAGGTGGAAGATAGAATGGTGGAAATAAATGAAGGAGAGAGGAAAAAGTAAAAGAAATGAAGACAACTTCAGATACCTCTGGGTCAATGTTAAATGCCTCAAGACACATAGGTGTCCCAGAAGAAGACAAAAAGAAAGGCATGAGAAAATACTTGAGGAGATAATAGTTGAAAACTCTCATAAAATGGGGAAGGAAATAGCTCCCCAAGTCCAAGAAACCGAGAGAGTCCCAAACAGGATAAACTCAAGGCACGTACTAATCAAATTAGCAAAAGTTAAACACAAAGAGCAAACATTAAAATCAGCAAGGGAAAAGCAACAAATAACACACAAGGGGATCCCTATAAGGATAACAGCTGACCTTTCAGGTCAACTCTTTCAGGTCATAAAGATAACAGCTGATCTTTCAGGTCAACTCTTCAGGCCAGAAGGGAATGGCAGGACATACTTAAAGTGATGAAAAAGAAAAACTTAAAACCAAGATTATTCTACCCAGTAAGGATCTCTTTTAGATATGAAAGAAAGATCAAAAGCTTTACAGAGAAGCAAAAGCTAACAGAATTCAGTACAAGCAAACCAGCTCTTCAACTAATTCTAAAAAAATTTCTCTAGACAGGAAACACAGAAAAGATTTATAAAAATGAATTCAAAACAAGAAAGTAAATGGTAAGGATCATACTTGATAATTAATTGTACATGGGTTAGATGCTCCAGCCAAAAGATAAAGACTGGTTGAAGGGATACAAAAATAAGACCCTTATATATGCTGTCTGCAAGAGATCCACCTCAAACCTAGGGACACATACAGACTGAAAGTAAAGGACTGGAAAAAGACATGTAAATGGAGACCAAAGAAAAGCAGAAGTTGCAATACTCATATCAGATAAAAGAGATTTTGAAAAAAGGATGATGATAAGAGACAAAGAAGGACACTACATAATGATCAAGGGATCAATCCAAGAGGAAGATATAACAATTATAAATATATGTGCACCCAACGTAAGAACACCCCAACATGGAAACTAAATGCTAACAAGTATGAAAGGAAAAATTAACAGTAATGCAATATCAGTGTGGGCCTTTATGGATAGATCAACCAGACAGAAAATTAGCAAGGAAACACAAGCTTTAAGTGATACAATGGACCAGTTAGACCAAATAGGGCTTTTTACCACAAACACAGGGCTTTTCACCCCAAAACAATGGATTTAACCTTCTGTTCAAGTACACCCAGAACATTCTCCAGGATAAATCATATCCTGCACCACAAATCTAGCCTTGGTAAATTGAACCATGAAGAAACAGAAAATATAAACAAACCAAACACAAGCACAGAAATCAAAACTGCAATAAAAAATTTTCCAACAAACAAAAGCCCAGGACCAGATGGCTTCTTAGGTAGATTCTACCAAAAATTTAGAGAAGACCTAATATCTATCCAACTCAAGCTCTTCCAGAAAATTGCAGAGGAAGATAAACTCCTAAACTCATTCAATGAGGCCACCATCACCCTAATACCAAAATCAGACAAAAATGTCACACAAACACACATAAAAGAAAAGAAAACTACAGGCCAATATTACTGATGAATATAGATGTAAAAATCCTCAGCAAAATTCTAGCAAACAGAATTCAAGAACATATTAAAGATATTATACATCATGACCAAGTGGACTTTACCCCAAGAGTGCAAGGATTCTTCAATACTTGCAAATCAATCAATATGAAACACCATATTAACAAATTGAAAGATAAAAACCATACAATTATCTCAATAGATGCAGAGAAATCCTTTGACTAAATTCAACACCCATTTATGACAAACACTCTCCAGAAGCAGGCATAGAAGGAAAATACCTCAACATAATAAAAGTCATATATGACAAACCCACAACAAGCATTATCCTCAATGGCAAAAACTGAAAGCATTTCCTCTAAAATTAGGAACAAGATAAGGGTGCCCACTGTCACCACTACTATTCAATATAGTTTGGAATTCCTGGCCACAGCAATTGGAGGAGAAAAAAAATAACAAGAATCTAGTTAAAAGAAAAAAAATCTAGAAAAAGAAAATGTAAAACTCTCACTGTTTGCAGATGACCTGAATCTTTACATAGAAAACCCTAAAAATACTGCCAAAAAGTTACTAGAGCTAATCAATGAATATAGTAAAGTTTCAAGATATAAAATTAATACACAGAAATCCCTTGCATTCCTAAACACTAACAACAGAAAATAGGAAGAGAAATTAAGGAAACACTTCCATTCACCATTGCAACAAAAATAATAAAATAATTAGGGATAAATTTATGTAAAAAACAAAAGACCTATATATAGAAAACTATAAGACACTGCTCAGTCATGTCTGACTCTTTGCGACCCCATGGACTGTAGCCTGCCAGGCTCCTCCGTCCATGGGATTTTCCAGGAAAGAATATTGGAGTCGGTTGCCATTTCCTTCTCCAGGGGATCTTGCCAACCAAGGGATCCAACCCAGGTCTCCCACATTGTAGGCAGATGCTTTTACCATCTTAGCCACCAGGGCTATAAGACACTGATGAAATAAGTCAAAGATGGCACAAATAGATGGAGAAACATACCATGTTCCTGGATTGGAAGAATTAACATAGTGAAAATTAGTATACTACCTAAAGAAATCTATAGATTCAAGGCAATTCCTATCAAGCTATCAATAGTATTTTTCATCAAACTAGAAAAAGTAATTACATAATTTACATGGAAACGTGAAAAAAAAAAAAAATCTATAACAACCAAAATAGGGTTGAGAAAGAATATAACTCAAGGAATCAACCTTCCTGACTTCAGACTGTACTACAAAGCTACAGTCATCAAGACAATTTGGTCCTGGAACAAAGGCAGAAATATAGATCAATGGAACAAAGTAGAAAGCCCAGAGATAAATCCATACACCTATCTTTGAAAAAGGATGCAAGAATATACAATGGAGAAAAGACAATCTCTTTAACAAGTGGTGGTAGCAAAACTGGTCAACCAGCTGTAAAAGAATGAAACTAGGACACTTTCTAACACCCTATATAAAAATAAACTCAAAATGGATTAAAGATCTAAATGTAAGACCAGAAACTATAAAATTCTTAGAGGAAAATATAAGAAGAACATTCTCTGACAAAAATCACAGCAAGATCTTCTATGATCCACCTCCCAGAGTAATGGAAATAAAAATAAGCAAATGGGACCTAATTAAAACTTTTCTACAATGAGAGAAACTATAAGCAAGGTGAAAAGGCAACCTTCAGAGTGGGAGAAAATAATAGCAAATGAAACAACTGACAAAGAATCAATTTCCAAAATTTACAAGCAGATCATGCAGCTCAATATCAGGGAATTGAACAACTCAACAAAAAGTGGGCCAACAAACTAAACAGACATTTCTCCAAAGAAGACATACAGATGGCTAATAAACACATGAAAAGATGCTTACCATCACTCATTATTAGAGAAATGCAAACCAAAACCACAGTGAGGTATCATCTCATGCTGGTCAGAATGGTTGTCATGAGAAAGTCTACAAACAATAAATGACAGAGTGTTGAGAAAAGGGAACCCTTTTATACAGTTGGTGGGAATGCAAACTGGTACAGCTACTACTGACAACAATGTGGAGATTCCTTAAAAAGTTGGAAATAGAACTGCCATACGACCTAGCAATCCCACTGCTGGGCACACACACTGAGAAAACCAGAATTTAAAGAGACAAGTGTTCCCCAATGTTCATTGCAACATTGTTGGCAACAGCTAGGGCACAGATGTCTGTCAGCAGATGAATGGATAAGGAAGCTGTGGTACATATGCACAATATAATATTACTCAGCTATAAAAAAGAATTCATTTAAGTCAGTTCTAGTGAGGTGGAAGAAAATAGAGCCTATTATACACAGTGAAGTAAATCAGAAAGAGAAACACCAGTACAGTGTATTAATGCATATATATGGAATTTAGAAAGATGGTAATCATGATCCTATATGCAAGGCAGCAAAAGAGACACAGGTGTGAAGAACAGACTTTTGGACTATGTGGGTAAAAATGAGGAAGGGATGATTTGAAAGACTAGCACTGAAACATGTATATTACCATATGTAAAATCGATGACCAGTGCAAGTTCAATGCATGAAGTGGGGCACTCAAAGCTGATACCCTGGGACAACCCAGAGGGATGGGGTAGAGGGGGAGGGGGTGGGGTTCAGGATGGGAGGACACAGGTGCAGCTGTGACTGATCATGTCAATATATGGCAAAAACCAACACAATATTGTAAAGTAATTATCCTCCAATTAAAATAAATACATTAACAAAAAAAGAATAACACACACACACACAAATCAGAGCATCCCCTGATACCAAAAAGGACTACATCTCACTCAGGTCCACCAGGAAAATGCTTTACTGAGCCTATCTGGAGTGCCAGCCAGCCCCAAGTCCCTCCAAAGCCCACCACACTTCAAATGCTAATCTATTGATTGAGTTTCCTGGGGAAAGCCGGGTTTCCTGAGGAAACAGAACTCATTCTTAAACTCTCTTTACCCTGAATTGATTTGAATAAATCAGTCTAATGCTCTATCTGCAATCGAACCAATTGTGAAAGAAAAAACAGCAACAACTTTATTTGCTCAGCTCTGAAAGCAGTTGGAGCTTTCTGCTTCCCATTCCAGGGCTGATGGAAGAAAAGGAAGCATACATAGTAAATTTGATAAAGGAGAAGTCCTCAGTAAAAGGTGAGGACCCAAGACCCTCCCAGGATTCCCCAGCAAGGGGGTCCCCTGCAGGCCAGAGATGACTAATTGGGGTTTAACTGCTCCTGATGCCAATACCTTGATAGGACACCTGCTGTGCTCAGCCAGAGGCTTGAGGAAGCAAGTCTTCCCTGAAAGCTTCTATTTTCCTGGCTCTTCTGATTTCTCCTGTCTCAGAAAGGACACAGAAGAGCTAACTTCCATTGAGTCCTGCCAACATGCCCTGCACTGCATCAAATCTCAAAGGCATGTTCAGTTCAGGGATCCCAGTGATAATATCAGGCTTTCTTTCTATTCTACAAGTGCACCCAAAGTCTTGTCTTCCTCAGAATGCTGCACCAGTTTACTTTGCATTCACTCTAGTAGCATGTGAAAATTCCAGATATTCTGCTTTTTTGGTATTTTTATTGTTTGTTTCAATTTACTCATTTTAGTATCTCATTGTGGCTTTCAGTTTGTCTGGTTAATTTTTAGAATTTTATCCTCCAATTCACACTTTTTGAACTTACTAAAATCATGTTATATAAATGAAGTATTGAATAATTAGAACAAAGATTTTGCTGCCCATGGACCGTCACTCTGTTCTTCCACACTTTAGAATTGCTGGTCCTTTTACAGTTTCTATTGTAAGAGAGACCAGTTTTACAATGTTAGGGTGCTCTACTCTATAAGCAGGCAGCCTTGAGCAAAAAAAAAAAAAAAAAAAAAGAGAGAGAGAGAGAAGCGAAAAGTCATGCCCTTTTTATGTATAACTAAGAAATTATCTATCTGAATGGATGTCTTCCTCAGAGTTCACTGGGAAAAGGAAAACTCAGTGTTTCTCAGTATCTCCCACAGTGTCTGGCGGGAAGTGAATTCCACAGAAGCAGTACCTGACAATACAGCAGACTCTTTTTCTTAAATGCAAGTGTCTGTAAAACATTTCCCTCTACTGACTGGCTACTGAAAGTACTTCTAAGAAATCATAGAGAGGAAAAAAATTTGCTATCCGCTCTTATTCCCACTTCTAATGACCCACTATTAAATGCTTGCTTGCATCTTGTCCTTTTCAAATATCCCTGTAATCAAATATTAAATTGGTCCCCCTATTTCCCTGAATTAGGTGTGTCAGGAATATTGACGCAGAGAGGATGCTATGCTTTCATTTACAATGAATTTGAAATTTGCCCTCAGCAATAAGCAACTGTAGTCCTAAATCATCCCAGTCAGGCACTTGATTTCCAGGTGGGAGAAACAGAGAGCATGACCCCCATTCTTGCCTTGGTCGTGCCTTCTTAACCTGGAATGTGTGGTTCATAAGAGCACAAAATGCCCAATGGGAACAGAAAGATTGCAGAAAATTAGTCCTGAATCTATGTGTAAAAATAGCGAATCTACAGACTGGCCAACAATCTTAAGTGGCCTATTATCAACAGCAACTTTTCTCACTTTTATAAAGTAAAATCAGAGGCGTCCAATACGGGATCCAGGCATTTTACTTCCAACAATTCAACTGGAAACTTTGATGCCTGTGGCCTTTGGCACCCGCAGTACCACACTGAATATTGTTTCAGAATATCCAGCAGTTCACCCACATGGCATGGAAATAGTCCAGGATGATCAACATGCCAATCCGACCTGAATTCCTAGAGAATTAGAAATGAGCTCAAACAGTCCTCACAAGCATTAGGCATTCTTTAGGACCTCACCGCTATCCTAATGCTGAAATTCTCTGCGGCCAAAGGATGTTGTATTTACACTCCAATTTAAGCAATTTATTTTCAAGTATAGGTAATTGGAAACAAGACTTCAGAGGAACCAAGCAAGATGTAGTCAGTACA
This sequence comes from Neotragus moschatus, assembly GCA_006410615.1. Taxonomy (NCBI): domain Eukaryota; kingdom Metazoa; phylum Chordata; class Mammalia; order Artiodactyla; family Bovidae; genus Neotragus; species Neotragus moschatus. The sequence continues at coordinate 37,728 of SJYA01000858.1, forward strand.
CTGGCTTTCCTTTTGTATCATTTGTTTTCAATACTATTTTATATTTTTCCAGGGTGGGTTGGAAGCTACTGTTTATTTACAAAAAGTTTACTACTATAGTAAATAATGGTTGTTGGTCTTTGCTTATGGAATTTAGGTGTGAGGATTAATTAGACAACTCACGCTCAGACCTACAACTAGATCTCAATCAGTCTTACTCCTCTCTTCTGATTAAAAACAACAAACTGCAATCATGCACCAGACTAAGACATCACATCTTCTTAGCTGGGGTCTTGGGCATGCTGCTCCAGGGAGTTTTGTTTCCTAATCTTTGAAGCAGAGATGATGATCCACATTTACTTTAAAACATGGTCATGAGTCTCAAATGAGGAATAAACATGTAAGTAAACACTCAAAATAGTGTTATTTGCTCTACAGATATCATCAGTTCTTATTTTACATACAACTTTCTGTATGAAAAATAAAAAAAAATTGATATCGTTATCAATTATAATTTGCTGAATGTGGTTTGGTACTTTCAGATTAACATGGTAATATTTGATGCATATGTCTATCATGCAACTGGAGTTGTTAATGTTTTGTGTTCCTTTGTTATGGTTTTTGGAAAAGACTGTAATGCTATTGCACCCTCCTGGTTACAATTGCATGAGTAAAACCTGCATTCTCCCTGCACTGGATTTTGCCTCACTGCTCTTGAGCTGTAAGGTTTATGTCTTTTGGCTATTTGTTGACCCTGATTTGTAAGCCATGTATAGAAAAAATGTACAGACCATTTAATGATAAATGATCTTGGTGTTTGATTAGCATGGAATAATTGGGTGAGTTTCCTTTACAAACAAATAAATTTAGATCAAACCTTCTTTATTGGCAGACTGATACAACTTGCAAAACAGAGAAATTTTTTCAAAGATGAGAAATCTATTCACTTTGTGCTCATCTGACTTCATGGTTTTTGAAATTATTCTTTTTTTATTTCTATTTTTCAAGAGATTGCTTTCAAGATTCCAGTAGTACTGAGAGGAAACACATCCATTGTCCCTTCCTTACCTAGTCTACTTCTGGCCAGCATTGTCTTTCCACTGTGGTCTCAATGACCTTTTAAAATGTATAGCTAATCATATATTCCCACCTCTCCACTTAAAATCATTAACTGTTGTACCCTTGGTTCATGGGTAAAATCAGAAATCCTGAACTTGGGTTCCAGTTCCTTTTCCTCCTTTGTTCCAGACATCCTGTCCGACCCTCTATCGTCAAATCACACTGGATATCCTGTTAGTTCTCTATTCCCCTTTTCATTGAATGGCCTGTCTTTTCAGTGACTTCAAAGACAGAATGTGTTTTTCTGTCCTCCTTCTCTACGCTTGCCTTACACTAAACTCCGTCAACCCACAGCTTAAATGTCATTTGTTCAGTGATGTTTTTCTGGATGTCTTCTGTCTAGTCAAATTTACATATTACACACACTTTGCCACCTTTTATTTCTTCTTAGCACAATGGCACCCCATTCCAGTACTCTTGCCTCGAAAATCCCATGGATGGAGGAGCCTGGTTGGCTGCAGTCCATGGGGTCGCTAAGAGTCAGTTATGACTCAACTTCATTTTCACTTTTCACTTAGATGTAATAAAATAGTTACCTGGTTAAATATTTAATGTCAAAGCTTAGAAATACTGTGCATGCTCGTTTACGAGGGCAATTTTATTGATTGAAAGAGTCAATATCTGCCTAAATCAAATATTAGTGAACACAGGCTAAACTTTCAGTCAATATTTGCCAAATGCAGGATCTAATGGCATATTCAGTACCATACTGTCAATGTCTAGAATACAGCAGATGTTCAGTGAATATTTGTTCAATGACTGAATGAAAATGTTGTCTGTTCAGAAGGAAGCTATAGCAGTGTGGAACCAGTTGCAGGGAGTTACAGTGAGGAACCCTCTGACATGAGAGCCAGAGATCCTGTCAGGGTGAACACGAGTTCACAGGGTTTTTTAGGTGGAGATTTTTGCTTACTTGGGAGTAAAGAGGTCATTGCACTTGTGTCAGGATATATGGTCTGCTGCTTACTGGCTGTGTAACTTCAGAAATCACATGTCTATAGTCGCAGCTCAGGAAGAACACAAGGGTCTTCCTGCCTCCCCAGGACTCAATGTCACAGGTTTATGTGAGTCCAATGAAGAATGTGAAAGTACTTTGTAAATTCAAAACAGCTCTATATGATTATTGAGCTGTGAAACATTTATAACATGCTAAGAGAAAAGTCATGAATAGTCAATCAGTTCAAAAGGGTCTACAGCCCTTTCCTCCAACTCCTCTTGCCAGTTTTAGTGTGGCTTTATCATTGTCAGTATGGTCAACAGATTGATTTACCTGTATGAACCTACAGATAAGCATATACATCCTGGAAGAAGGAAGTGGCAACTCACTCCAGTATTCTTGCCTGGAAAATCCTATGGACAGAGGAGCTTGGTGAGCTACAGCCCATAAGGATGCAAAAGAGTCAGACATGACTGAACACGCACACATGCACTACACTGCAAACATATACATATGTATATATATGCATTTTGCAGTTACATGCATACTCAGTTGTGTCTGTGTCTACATGACTTCATAACTGCAGTCTGCCAGCCTCCTCTGTCCATGGAATTATCCAGGCAAAAATACTGGATGGGTTGCCATTTCCTCCTCCAGGCAAGCTTCCCAACCTGGGAATCTACTGCATTGACAGGTGGATTCTTTACCACTATATATGCATATAACTCTTTGTATATGCATATATATATATATATATACACACACACACATATTTATATATATACATATATACTTTTGTGTATATATATATACACATATATGTATATCTGTATGTATATAAAAGCAGACATACACAAGAATACCTACATAAATCTAAAAGTGCAAGCCAAATCTCATCCCGTTCAGCAGCATTCTGCTTCACTTAGTGAACTTCTGGGTATTTCTGTGACAGTGCATGTGGAGATTTCCCAGCTGCTACACAGTATTCCTCTGGGCACCTGCTATGATTTGTCATGTTTTCACTTTTCACTACAATAAACATGGCTTTATTGAACATCCTTGTCCAATTTGATTTCTTATCTTTTCTGTTTAAAATGATTTCCTACTTTTACACTCTACATTTAAATCTTTTTCCATATGGCAGAAACCTGATGCTTATTTATGGTATAGGTGTAGAACCACGGGCTTCCCAGGAGGCTCAGTGGTAAAGAATCTGCCTGCCAATGCAAGAGACTTAGATTCGATCCTTTGATTGAGAAGATTCCCTGGAAGAAGAAATGACAAACCAACCGCTCCAGTATTCTTGCCTAGAAAATTCCATGGACAGAGAAGCCTCAGCAAATCTTTCCAGATTATAGGAGGTATCTTTTCTCCTTTTGAGAAAAGATTACGTCTGCCACAAAGCTGAGAAGGTTCTCAGCATATACTTTTATCTACTAGTGTCACCAATAAAACCAAACCAAAACAAAAAAAACACCAAAAGAAAAAAATATAATTATATATTAAAAAAAAGACTAATTTCAATATAATTGTACTATGGAGCAAATGAATGATTTGTAATAGGAGAAATGCCAAAAGAGTATTCTAGTAACAATAGCAAGCCATCAGCTGAGCAGACAGCAAGGTCCCTAACTATAGCAGGCTGGTGGTTACAAAGTCACTTGAACAACCTCACCCTACAAACAGCAGATTACAGACTCAAAACAAAGAACAGTTTGAAAAAGAAGAATAAGAATGAAATAATGAAAGCACTAGTTATGATTTCATTCTTAAAATATGTAAGTAGTATTTTTAAGTATTTTGACATATTTTAAATTTTACAGCAGCTTTGTGCAGATAATAATTATTATATAGGTGAAGTGAGCCTTGGAGTATTTATAAAGTTTGTTCAAGTTACTGCAAGTGAGTAATAGGGGCAGGAATCAATTCATTTCTCTCTGACTCTAACACATATTCTAGCTGTTGTTTTCTAGTGACCCTCCATCTAGTCTTTTCAGGTAGGAAGCGTGGGAAGGATACACACTGACACTGTTGTATAATAGCAGCTGAAACATCTGGAGAAATTATTAACAGAAAATGTTTTAGAATCTTACTAAGGGATTTCAAAATAATTTGAAATTTATCTTAATGAGGAAAAGAGCTACCAGTCTTGGACTTAATATCTTTCAAGCTCCATGCATCATGGTAGAGTCACAAGGCTCTCACTAGGTAGCTCCCACAGGGTCTGGTGTAGTGAGGGAGTGGTGAAGAGTTGGAAGCCCCTATTTTTCAGGAGGCTGAACACCCCTTTGATGAAGGACCATTTCCTACCTAGGATACCCTTAAAATTCCCTGTTGGGTCACTTACATTGTACACTTCCTATTGGTCATCAGAGCAGGCAGTTTTCAAAGACAGGGCCTGATGCAGGTGGACAATATAATCCAGGCAGGAAATAGGCTGCATCACACCATAGTCTTCTCTAAAGGTAAGAGGAGGCAGTCACACAAAGCTTTTCTAAACTGATACTGCAACTTCACATCTTTCAACTTGAAAACTAAAGAACAATAAAACTGGTGGAAATTAATTCTTCATAATTCAAGGAAATAAGAGGAACCAGGAGTCTGAATGATATAAAAAGTGGATGTCCATAAAACTTTATTTTTAACTTTGCCATGCATTAATAATTTCTTTTGTCCAGCAGGCATATGCATCCTTGTTATGTTTTGCTAAGGTTAAAATATATTTCTCCATTTTTGGGTATATCAAACCTGAACATTATAGGAAGTAATCCAATGTACATGGAGCACATGGAGAGCCTCTCTGTATTGAGTTCTGTTTTCTGAGGTCATTTGTGAAGTATATCAATGAGTTTTCAAGAATGAGCCTTATAAATAGTTCACATCCTGCTCTGTACATAAACCAGCTTCATCATGGCAGTTCTGTTCATTTATAAGTTCATGGGTCAGGATCCTGTTTATAAATAGTATTCTATGTTGTATTCTTTTGGTTTTTAAATACAGTACAGTGGAAATATCTACCTCATAAATTTAATATTGGGGTTAAATGATAAATATACATAAAACAGAGACTTCCATGATGACCTAGATGGTAAAGAATCTGCCTACAGTGAAGGAGACATAGGTTTGAGCCCTTGGTCAGGAAGATATCCTGGAGAAGGGAATGGATACTCACTGGAGAATTCCATGGACAGAGGAACTTGGTGGGCTATACTCCATGGAGTTGTAAAAAGTTGGACATGACTAAGCAACTAATATTTCCACTTTTTTTCACACACACACAAAAAACAATATGAGCTACTAGTAGTAGCAGTAGGAAAAGTTAGGGAATGAGTGAGATGTTGTATTCTGCTTATAATATTTGGAATTCATATTAAACCTGTCTAAAGAAACAATCTATGGGTATTTATTACTTTGGGACTTTCCTGGTGGCTCAGTGGTAAAAAAAATCAAGCCAGGAGACACAGGTTTGAACCCTGGGCTGGGAAGATCCCCTGGAGAAGGAAATGGCAGGCCACTCCAGTATTCTTTCCTGGGAAATCTCATAGACAGAGGAGCCTGGCAGGTTACAGTCCATAGGGTCACAAAAGAGTCAGGTATGACTTAGTGACAAATAATAACAACATATTTATTAATTCATTCAATATTTGATCATTGAGAACCAACTATGTCCCAAGCAGTGTTTTAAGTGCTGAGTTGAAGCAGTGACTAAGAGAGCCAATCTAGGCATTACAAGCTGCTATACCAGGGGAATGCAAAGTGGCTTTTATTTTCCTTTAAAACATTGCTTTTGGCGATTTACTATCTTATTTTTGCTTTAATTTTCAGGGAAAATTCATAAAAACATAAAGGTATGATGTGTGTAAGAATTACTATTTTGTGTTTTTCTCTATCTACTTTATTTCTCCTATAAGTCTACAAAGTTTAAGGGTGTGACTGGAGACTGAACAATTGTTTATTGTCACTCCATGCCTAGTAGTGTCTTTTTGTAAACAGAATGAAATAAAATATATTTTTCTGAATAGTCAAGCAATTTTGGTAACAAGTTATGAAATTCTTATTATTTTGTAGCTGCATTTCCAATAAATAAAACAATTATATATATATATATATATATATATATATATAATTTTATTTTCTCCTTCAGGCACCAGATTTGGTTTACTGGTTTTCGCCTTTAAGCATTGAAATCTTTCCCTAGAAAATAAAAACTAGCTCTGTTTCTTAGTCTACTTGTGTTGAGTGTCACAGAAGAGGGAAAGATGGACATGTGGCATTACTCCCTACAGAGCGATGCCTTCCTCAAATACACAAGAAAGAGGATTCGGCTTGCTTGACCATGTGACCCAGGGACTGGGAAACAGTTCTTAGGGCCAGGCAAGGGGGGCACAAGGTGATAAAGATCAGTGTCATGTTAATAATATATAAAAGTTCCACAGGGAGAATTCATTTTAATTTGAGTGATTACAGTAGGAGAAAATGAATTTAGGTTTGAAGAATAAAATTCAGATAGAAGAGAAGGAGGAGGGCATTATTCGTAGGTAAAAGGAAAATTCCCACTTGGAAGAAACCAGGAGACTTGGGAATTTTTACTTTATTCTCTAGGTAATGGTAAGTTAAAAGTTTCTGCCTGGAAGATTGACTTGTAACTTGTGAAAATGGTTATGTACATTTACATTTCATTTGTACATATACATTGCTATACTTGATGCTATTGCTGAATTTAGAATTGAGACATGATTAGAATTTAATGGAATTTTATAGAACTTAATTGAAATTTAATATATCATGTGGTCTATTAGATGGATTGATGTCAGCTTTAAAAAGAAAGATAAAGTATTAAAAAGTATTATACAAAGTACTATACAAAGTACTAAAATATATTGCTTGTGGTGAGATTAAATATTGTCTTATGAAACTTTCAATTATGCACATGTAGGTAAATGTGTAGGCGGAGAATCTGGAAGTGGTTTTCAGCCAAAAAAAGTTTAAAACCAACAAGTTAGAGTCTCTCATGAAATTCTTTACTAGTGAACACATTTTTCTTTCCTCAATACTAGAAATAATCATATTTCAATTAACAACTATAGTTGCTAAAATATAGCAATATATTTTGTAGCTAAAATATAGTTGCTAAAAATATATCATATTTTTAATCATATACATATCATATACATATCACATTATCCTATTTAGGAAGACAAAAACCAAAATAGGAATTATTTTGATTTTATTCAGAATCTTGTGATAGAGAAGTCACCCGAGGTCTGAGATCACTATGCCTCATCAGCTGGTTTCTCCTTAGCTTCATAGGGAGTAGTGGAAACATTCCAGGCGGTATGCTTTATTTTTTTGCATTGTTCTGTCATCAGTGGAATTCCCTTTCAGTTAGCTGTGCAGGAAAAGTTTATCTTTGTGTGTTAGCTAATTTCAAGGGGGGAGGGGACAAACAACTCTAATCTCAGCCAAGCCATCCATGAGACAAAGAACAAGGAGCTTTTTGTCCTCACCAACAGGTTCAGGTAAAAGGGGAAAGGTCTGTGTTTGTCCCTGCCCTAGGTAAACAACAGAGCCCTCAAGAATCTCTAGGGGTCAAGAGAAAGAATGGACAGCAAGTCCTTCCTACATTGTATGGAAAAAATCTTCTTTGCAATGTTCCTGGAACACAAGAGTGAGGAGATTTTGGAAAACAAAAGCTTGGGGAATTTCCTAACTATAACTGCACAGGGCTCAGGTAAATATTGTTAGTTTCCTCCTCTGGTTTGGCTTTAAAGAAATCATAGAACCAAATTTCACACCCACTTCCTACAAGTGGGTAGATTTAAGAGCATTCATCCAGCTTGCTTGGATAAAAACTATTGACTGTATAATTCCATAACAGGAAACTTCTTTTTAATGATAGTAATAAATACTGAAAATGATCATTTAAAGTGAATCTCCTTCTAGGGTAAAATTTAAGATAAGACAGCAAACAACAAAAAAAAGTGAACGGACCTTTATTTTGAAAAATAAAACTTAATAAAAATAAATTCATCATATCACTTATTTAATAAAAGGAAATTTGTAGCTGTAGCTATAAGCTAATTTTAACATAAAGAATGGAGGAGGAATTGATTTGGGGGACCATAACTTCATACAACATGCTTTACTTGTGGTTTCCATAGCAGTTTTATGTAGGATACCTTTTGCAAAAAATATTCAAGGTTTCATTACTTTTCTCAAATGTGTTTCAATCTTTTGATAGTCATTTTATTTTTGAGGTTTCTGTACATCTTTCTTTTCCTCATCTTGTAGGCAGTATAACTCTATTAAATGTTCATTTGTGAATGGCCACGTCTGAGTGACTCCAGGAGTCTTTACCATTCCCTGACATCATGCTTTTATCTTTATATGTGATTTCATCTTGTAGTTGATGGATATTGAATATGTTATATTGATGTATACTATATTTAAAACAAACATTTGACAAAGTGTGTGGGTTGCCTGAGTTAAATTTTCTTGGTTCTGTAGTAAATATTTTCCTTTAATTTATAATGACTCTAATTGCTCTGTTAAAATTCCTAATCATGAAGACTTCAAAAGAGAAAACTTCAAAAGCAGCCACTCTTCTGCATTTCCATGCTTTAGTTTATGTACGTCTCACTTCAACTCTATGAAGCAAGTGTCATTTTATACCTATCACATGACAAATAAAGGCTTTGGGAATTTTTGCAATTTTCTTAAGTCACAGAATAACCAATGGCAAAACCAGGACAGGAAGACAGGAATCTTTAATAACACAATTTGTACTTTTCACTGAAATGGAATACTAGTCCTCTCCTCACCAAGACTTTATTTCTATTTCCTTACCTTTATTTTTCCTTTTGCTTGGATTTCTTTATCTACTTACTGGAAATTTAGTTTTATTATATATATTTTAGCCAATTTAAGTTTTTTGTAGGAAAAAAGAGAGGCACATACATTTTTTAAAAAGCAAATACCTTTTTCANTTTCTTTCTTCCTCTCCTCACCAAGACTTTATTTCTTTTTCCTTACCTTTATTTTTCCCTTTGCTTGGATTTCTTTATCTACTTACTGGAAATTTAGTTTTATTATATATATTTTAGCCAATTTAAGTTTTTTGTAGGAAAAAAGAGAGGCACATACATTTTTTAAAAAGCAAATACCTTTTTCAAAGGAATCTGGCGAGAAAGTGCACCAGGTTCTGGATCCTATGTACTGGAGTCCTACCTGTACACTTCACTCATTAGCCCAGTAGTCTGAGGTCAAACCTAAAGCTTCAAAATCTTCACTTGTAAACAGTGAGGTTACTATTATCTTTCTCATAAGGTTATGTTAAGATTAAACACATTAACAAACTAATCTAATGTGTTTGACATCTTGTCTTTTACGTGGAAGGCACCTAAGAAACATTTCTGTCATCATTGCTTTTATGTTGACAGTGGACAGGGAGTCCAGTAAACAGTGTTATGGGCTGGGGAAAAGCAGTCCTGCATCATTTTGGTTTCACTACCTTTATGACTTTAATTTTTCTCAATTTTTAAGTCATCAAGATAAGATAGCCTTTTTTTTTTTTTTTCAGGTTGAGTGGATTCTTAAAACTTTTCTGGAAATGCACCATCCAAGTTAATTCTATAATTATCAAGTGACAAATATTTTATTTTGTTACTTTCAAGATAGACAATATGACATTGAAATAAGCACCTATGAATCTCAAAGGACATCAATAACAATCTGAGATGACTAATTCTGAGTGCTTGTGTAATGCAAGAATCTGTTGGTGTGATTAGAAAGTCTATGGGAGACAATACTTACTTGCCCAGACAAGATTTCTTTGGGCTACATGGTTTTCTACAGTGACTGAATTCTGCTTTTATTGGACTCAGATTTGCAAACAAACACTATGTTAAGTTTTGACTTTAAATTTTAAAATATATCTTATGGTCTAGAACAAAAGCAACATTCTTAATTACCTCTGAAAATTCAAATGTAAATGATCTATGTAACTTCAGTTAGGGATCACAATAGCCAAAATTCTTCCAAGGAGAAGAGTTGAATTGAGAGTCTTTGAAAAACTTTTTCTGGAGACTTCTTACAATAATGGGGAAAATGTGGGTTCTTGGTCAATTTCTCAAAAGGTAAAATTTTCTGAAATGTCTCAGGGCTTTGTCATACTTTATACCCTCTTTCAATAAAAAAAAAGTTATCTTAACTGTTCCCTTCTAGAAAGACATAGAGTAAGAGAATTGAGAATGTTAATTACAAATGAGATAGTGGAGATGTACAAACTATTAAGAGTTTTAGAAATCTTGCAATGCTAAAATTTTCTGATTTTTTAAAGAATAACTTTCATAACCAGGACTTATTGTATAGAACAAGGAACTATACTCAGTATTTTATCTGAGTATATAAGGGAAAATAATCTGAAGAAGTAGACCTATATAGCTGAATCACTGTGCTGTACACCTGAAACTAACATAGCATTGTAAATCAATGATATTTCAATTGGTTATATTTTTTTTCTAAAAAAAAAAGACTGATTTTCAATGGTTCTCACCTCTTAAGACATAAAATATTTTTCTTAAATGTGAATTTACCCACTCTTGATGTGTTAGGACTTGAGACAAGATTACTGGAAGCTGAGACCATCTCCTCCTGTTCTGTGTGCCCTGTGCCATGTAACACCTTGATTGCTGGAATGCGGACAACCAGCCACATAGCCAAGCTCCCTCCTCCCCTGCTGCACACAGATGAGTCTGACTTCCTGGGGTCTGGGAGTGTCACATCTGTGGCTTGGTTAGTCTTCTGAATGATGATTGTCACCTGGAAGCCTGTTAGAAATGCAGAAATGCCCCACCCAGACCTACTGAACGTAGTAGACTTTTTCATAAAATCTCTATATGATTTGTAGGCAAGTTAGAGCTTGAGAGCTTCTGACCTCACATGGGAGGTTGAGGCATATCCTCACTTGTTTTAGGTTTAAGAAAGACCTTATTAAAATGTGTGGTTCCTCTTTTGACCTCTGAACAGCTTCATAAGATACTGGTCAATGATCAGTTTCGTTCAATTCCTTGCTTGACTTGAGATGCATTCATAATTACAGCTGGATTTAAATCTCATATATTTAATTTTTCATTTCAGCAGCTTTCTTATTTGGAATTCACCCTGCTCATCTTACTTTGTCAATATCAACTGCACCAGGGTGATCATCTCTTCTTTAAATTCCTCCTCAATTCCCTTGAGGAAGAGCTTCCATTATGATCTCATCATCCTTAGTCAAAATCTCTGGTCAAACATTTACTGAATCTGCTCTGGTTATACAACTGAATCCTGTATCTGCATGAGACTATGCCAGTTCCTGATATAAGAACTGAGTCTTTTCAGCTTTAGATTCACCGTTACTCATAGCAGTGCCTATTAGATTTTTAATAAATATGTGAAATTAAATGTCTCTCAACTTTATTTTTAATGGCTCCTGTAATTCACTGCTTGTGATATAAAGGAAATTAAAAGAGATCTGTTATTTTAATGAAAGTGTATTTTACTCATGGATCTTATGACATTTAGGAAAACATACACATTTTGTACTTTCATGCAAAATTGTGCTTGTAACTGACCTGATGGTTATGAAGGAAAGCGAGAGTGTTCTTTGATGGGAATCCTTGAGCAGAATTCTAGTTATGTTAGTATAACAGTATTTAAAGGGAGGAATTGCTTTAGCTTGGAAAATAAACATCATATATAGGAGAAACAGAATTAAAGAAAAAGGAAAGTATGAAAAATGGAGTATAAAAGTGTAAAAGAAAGGTAAATTTCTATGACTGGCTCAGACTATGGATCAAAACTGGGGAGTCACAGGGGTGCAGACAGTGGATAGGAACTTGGAATTGGGAGCCTGTGCTCTAGTTTTAGCTCTTTTACTAACTAACTGAACACTTGAGAAACTTGCTGAACATTTGTGGGTCTCGGATGTTGTCACATCCGAAAGTGCTTCTTAACCAAAGATGAAAGCTAGAAAAATCGAGAGTGGAGGAGGCTTTGTTTTAAAGACACAGCCAAGTAAAACATCCAGAGATATATATTTGCTTGGCTTGTGATGGGTGCCAGGCATGATGCATCTTTCTGATATTTATTTCTGGTTAAGCATCAGTAAATTAAATGCTCCCTTAACATTCCTTCTAGCTCAAATGTTCCCTGTTTAATGACTACCAGCCCTAGAGAGAATATGTGGTTATAAGTTTACATGTCTGGTAGACACTACCGGTTGTACTCCTCCTCCTTTAGAAACAAACCCAAAGTTTTTGCTCGGTACATGCCTTCTAAAATAACTATTACATTTCCCAGTTTTCCTGTGGGTATGGACATGGACTAAATTCTGGTCAAAGGGATGTGGTATATGCAGATTCTGGCAGTGTCCTTAATATAGGTGTGCCTTCTTCCTTCCTGCTGACTGGCATCCAATGATACATTGGCCAGACTTGGGAGCTGCAGTAGGAGATTGGAGAGAACCAAGACAGTGTGGCCTGGGTCCAGGACACCAGAGAGTGCATGTCATCAGCAGGGAACTTACTACTCCCAGGTTTTCTTTATGTGTGAAAGAAAGACACTACTATTTAGTTAAAGCAATTGTTCAAACTAGTGCACAATTTCACACGCTAGCAAAGTAATGCTCAAAATTCTCCAAGTCAGGCTTCAGTAGTACATGAACCATGAACTTCCAAATGTACAAACTGGATTTAGAAAAGGCAGAGGAACCAGAGATCAAATTGTCAACATCTGTTGGATCATCAAAAAAGCAAGAAAGTTCCAGAAAAACATCTACTTGTGCCTTATTGACTATGTCAAAGCCTTTGACTGTGTGGATAACAGCAAATTGTGGAAAATACTTTAAGATATGGGAATATCTGATCACCTGACCTGCCTCTTTAGAAAGCTGTATGCAGGTTAAGAAGCAACAGTTAAGAACTGAACATGGAACAATAGACTGGTTCCAAATAAGGAAAGGAGTACATCAAGGCTGTATATTGTCACCGTGCTTCTTTAACTTTTAGGCAGAATACATCATGAGAAATGCTAGACTGGATGAAGCACAAGGTGAAATCAAGATTTCTGGGAGAAATATTAATAAACTCAGATATGCAGATACCACCCTTACAGCAAAAAGTAAAACTAAAGACCTTCTTGATGAAAGTTCAGGAGGAGAGTGCAACAGTTGGCTTAAAACTCAACATTCAAAAAACTAAGATCATGGCATCTGGTTCCATCACTTCATGGGAAATAGATGGGAAACAATAGAAACAGTGACAGACTTTATTTTCTTGGGCTCCAAAACCATTGCAGGTGGTGAATGTAGCCATGAAATTAGAAGATGTTTGCTCCTTGAAAGAAACATTAGATCAAAAATTAAAAGGATACTAGACCACATATTAAAAAGAAGAGACATTACTTTGCCAACAAAGATCCATCTAGTCAAGGCTATGTTTTCTTCAGTGGTCATGTATGGATGTGAAAGTTGGACTATAAAGAAAGCTGAACACTGAAGAATTGATGCTTTTGAACTGTGGTGTTGGAGAAGACTCTTGAGAGTCCCTTGGACTGCAAGGAGATTCAACCAGTCCATTCTAAAGGAGATCAGGCCTGGGTGTTCATTGGAAGGACTGATGCTAAACCTGAAACTCCAATACTTTGGCCACATAATTCGAAGAACTGACTCATTGGAAAAGACTCTGATACTGGGAGAGATTAGAGGCAGGAGAAGAAGGGGACGACAGAGGATGAGATGGTTGTATGGTATCACTAACTCAATGGAAATGAGTTTGAGTAAACTCCGAGAGTTGGTGATGGATAGGGAGGCCTGGCGTGCTGCAGTCCATGGTGTCACAAATAGTTGGACGCCTCTGAGTGGCTGAACTGAACTGAATTGGTATTTTGGTTTTGCTCTTTCAATGAAACCCATTAAACTAAAGCAATATGGAGCATGAGAAATATTTTATGGACTTCAATTAATTTTCCTTATCTTCATATCAGCACAAAATGGAATGTCTATTTACACTGTTTTTTTTGTTTCTTTGCTTGTTTTCTACAAGTATTGTATGTCTATAAGTTAGAGGATAATAATGTATTTAACAGACAGTACTTCTTTCATAGCCATAAGCTAATAAAGAGATATAACAATTCTAATAAACACAGTTTTCTTTTTGCAATTTTTGTCTTATTCTCCTAAACTTTGTGTTGTTTTCTTGGCATATGTTATACATATATAGGTATACACACATATTAAAATTTTGCCCTCAGAAATGGTCAATTACCATTAATTTTCTATAAAACATGGTGGGCCCTGAACTACAATACAATATTAAGAACAGTCCTTTAAATTATACTGAGGAAACATGGTGTTGAGTTATTTAAATACTTCCACGTATTTTTTGAAAGATATTTGGGCTTTGATAAGAGCTTATTAGTGAAAAAAAAAAAAAAACTTTAGTTCTTTTCCTTCCTATGTAGAGCTGAACAAAAATGCACACTCCCACACACACGATATACTTACAAAATAATGGAATTTGTTTCTTTAGAGGTAAAATTACCTCTAAAGACTTTGAAAGACATTGGACTTTTCTGTACGTTTTAAGTTTCTGATGGGTAACAGGGATGAGGGGCAGGAACAGAGGATGGTGAAAGAAAAATTTTATATACATGCAAAATTTAGGGCATTAAGATCCATCAAATTCTGGGATTAAAAGTCATCTGAATAGCTGATACCATTTCCAAATATTTCTTAATAAAGAGGGGCAAAATATTATAGTAGATATTTCACGCTATTAAGCAAATTTTCTCTCTCTCTCTCTCTCTCTCACACACACACACACACACACACACACACACACCCTCAAACATACAATTAGAAACTGCTGCTACTGCTAAGTCGCTTCAGTCGTGTCCAACTCTGTACCACCCCATAGACGGCAACCCATCAGGCTCCCCCTTCCCTGGGATTCTCCAGGCAAGAACACAGGAGTGGGTTGCCATTTCCTTCTCCAATGCGTGAAAGTGAAGAGTGAAAGTGAAGTCGCTCAGTCGTGTCCGACTCTTAGTGACCCCATGGACAGCAGCCCACCAGGCTTCTCCGTCCATGGGATTTTCCAGGCAAGAGTACTGGGGTGGGGGTGACATTGCCTTCTCCGACAATTACAAGCTAAATTAAATCAAATCGTAGAGAAAGAAGATTGGGTAGGGAAAGGAAATGGAGACTATTATGAAGAGCTCTCCCCTTACCTTCATTCCTCTCATCGGGATTAGTGTAGATGGAAGCCAAGGTAAAGAAGGAAAAGATAACAAAAGCTAGTAAAATGAATGCCATTTCCAGGTTGGTAAATGGAAGTTCCATGAAAGACCACAAACTTCTTTACCTGCAATAGAAAGCAGACACTCACATAATAACTCCGGTCCATAGAAAGGTTGAGTAACTATTTATTTTATACTGAGATTTACTGAAACTTAAAATATTTCTGTACACTTGGTGATAGAAAAAATGGAGTGTGGTCCCTTTTTTGGAAATTTGACCTCACCATCTGTGTAATTGAACTTAAACTTTACTGTGTAGATTGGAAGAGAACGTGGGACTGTGAATGACAGTCAGTTTATGTTTTGTGAGTTTTGGGGACTCTGGTGGCAAAGTTAGGATATATTTCATTTCATGAAGAAAAAAAATAATGTATTTTGTTTTTGTCTCACTGTTCACACCCAGGTTCATAATAAGTTCTTGTTCTGGAAATTATCTAGAATTTGCCAACCAGGTGATAGATCTACCATTGAAGCAATTTTTAGTGAAGAAACCAGAGTTTTCAGAGTCATTGATCTAACCTAACCCAGATAAAGATAAATGTGTTAACAAGTCAACCATAAGAAAGTCCAATCTCAGACTCAAAAAAGGAGAGCTCCTACATTTAGAAAGGAAATCATAGTTCCATTGGGGGAAATTATAACATTATCTAGTTGGAAGTAACCTCTTTCTGTATATCTTTCAATATTTACTGTATAATGTAAAATATTTAAACCACTGTGGACATTTATGGGAATGTTATAATTTTCAGACACAGAGAAAGAGATTTCACGCCCTTCTACTGCAACTCCTCCTAAATTTTTTTTTATTTACTGCCTATTTTAGGAAGCATTTATTGAATTCTTTCATCTAAGTTCTCAGGTTCCTTTGAATGTATTTTTTAATTAAGTTCATTATACCCTGTAGTTCCAGCCACAGGACTGGAAAAGGTCAGTTTTCATTTCAATCCCAAAGAGGGGAAACGCCAAAGAATGTTCAAACTAGTGCACAATTGCACTTACTTCACATTCTGGCAAGGTAATGTTCAAAATCCTTCAAGCTAGGCTTCAAATGTATGAGAATTTCCAGATGTACAAGCTGGATTTAGAAGAAGCAGAGGAACCAAAGATCAAATTGCCAACATTCGTTGAATCATAGAAAAAGCAAGGGAATTCCAGAAAAATATTCACTTGTTTTTTATTGACCACACTAAAGTCTTTGACTATGTGGATCACAACAAATTTTGGGAAATTCTAAAAGAGATGGGAATACCAGATCAACTTACCTGTCTCTTGATAAAGCTGTATGCAGAACAAGAAGCAACAGTTAGAACTGATTATGGAAAAATGGACTGGTTCAAAATTGAGAAAAGCGTATGTGAAGGCTGTATAGTATCACTCTGATATTTAACTTATATGCAGAGTTGTTGCTGTTCAGTTGCCCAGTCATGTCTATGTGACCCCGTGGACCCCAGAAAGCATGCCTGGCCTTCCTGTCCCTCACCATCTCCCAGAGTTTACCCAAGTCCATTTCATATCTAGCCATCTCATCCTCTGATACCCTCTTCTTTTTCTACCATTGAACTTCCCCAGCTTCAGGGACTTTTCCAGTGAGTCATCTGCACACATCAGATGACCAAAGTACTGGAGTTTCAGCTTCAGCCTTAGCCCTTCCAGTGAATGTTCAGGGTTGATGTCCCTTAAGATTGACTGGTTTGATCTCCTTGCTGTCCAAAGGACCTTCAGTAATCTTCTCCAACACCACAGTTCGAAGGCATCAATTATTTGGCATTCTGCCTTCCTTATGGTCCAGCTCTCACAATTGTATGTGACCACTGGGAAGACCATAGCCTTGACTATATGGACCTTTGTTGGCAGAGTAATGTCTCTGCTTTTCAACACACTGTCTAGGTTTTTTATCGCTTTCCATATACAGAGTATATCATGTGAAATGCTGGGCTGAATCAATTCACAAGCTGAAATCAAGATTTCCAAGTTGTTATCAATAATCTCAGATATGCAGATAATACCACTTTAATGGCACAAAGCAAAGAGAAACTAAAAAGCCTCTTGATTAAGGTGAAAGGGGAGAGTGAAAAAGCTGGGTTAAAACTCAACATTCAAAAATGAAGATCATGGCATCTGGTACCATCACTTCCTGGCAAAAATATGGGGAAACAACAGAAACAGTGACAGGCTTTATTTTAGTGGGCTCCAAAATCACTGTAGATGGTGACTGCAGCCATGAAAATAAAAGATGTTGGCTTCTTGGAAGAAAAGCTATGATGAATCTAGACAGTGTTTTCAAAAGCAGAGACATCACTTGGCCTACAAATGTACATATAGTCAAAGCTATGGTTTTTCTAGTAGTCATGTATGGATGTGAGAGTTGGACCCTAAAGAGGGCTGGGGACCAAAGAATTGATGGTTTCAAACTGTGGTGCTGGAGAAGATTCTTCAGAGTCCCTTGGACTGCAAGGAGATCAAACCAGTCAATCCCAAAGGAAATCAACCCTGAGTATTCATTGGAAGGACTGATGCTAAAACTGAAACTCCAATACTTTGGCCATCTAATGTGAGAACTGACTCATTGGAAAAGATTCTGAGGCTGGAAAAGATTGAGGACAAGAGGAAAAGGGGACAACAGAGGATGAAATGGTTGGGTGGCATCACTGACTCAATCAAAATGAGTTTGAGAAAACTCCAGGAGATAGTGAAGGACAGGGAAACCTTGTGTGCTGCAGTCCATGGGGTCATGAAGAGTCAGACACTGCTGAGTGACTGAACTGAACTGGGCTGAACTGAATATCCTATAGTTGACAGATAAGATTTGAGGTGGGAGTTAGCTTTGCTGTCTTTCTTACATGCAATCTTCTAGTCGTTGCCATAGCAGAAGAGAAGTGGGTGAGGGGACAATAAGCTTTAAAAAATCTGCTGTTTTTGAACATATTTGAGATTTGTTGAACATATTTCTTACAATTGACTGTATAGTTTTTGATATATTGATCAGAAGTCTGTAGCTTTTTGTAGTTTTGTTGGACAGAAAACTGGAAATGGAATTTATATATCATAGGTATGCATATTTTAAAATATGATGAGTATTACCAAGTGGAGAGGTAAGATGTATCTTGGAATTTTTTACATCCATGCACACTCGTCTAGCTTATTTTGGTTACTTATTCTGAAGCTACCCTGCTTATTTAACTTATATGCAGAGCACATCATGAGAAACACTGGACTGGAAGAAACACAAACTGGAATCAAGATAGCCAGGAGAAATATCAATAACCTCAGATATGCAGATGACACCACCCTTATGGCAGAAAGTGAAGAGGAACTAAAAAGCCTCTTGATGAAAATGAAGGAGGAGAGTGAAAAAGTTGGCTTAAAGCTCAACATTCAGAAAACAAAGATCATGGCATCCAGTCCCATCACTTCATGGGAAATAAATGGGGAAACAGTGGAAACAGTGTCAGACTTTATTTTGGGGGGCTCCAAAATCAGTGCAGATGTTGATTGTAGCCATGAAATTAAAAGACTCTTACTCCTTGGAAGAAAAGTTATGAGCAACCTAGATAGCATATTCAAAAGCAGAGACATTACTTTGCCAACTAAGGTCTGTCTAGTCAAGGCAATGGTTTTCCCAGTGGTCATGTATGGATGTGAGAGTTGGACTGTGAAGAAGGCTGAGCGCCGAAGAACTGATGCTTTTGAAATGTGGTGTTGGAGAAGACTCTTGAGTCCCTTGGACTGCAAGGAGATCCAATCAGTCCATTCTGAAGGAGATCAACCCTGGGATTTCTTTGGAAGGAATGATGCTCAAGCTGAAACTCTAGTGTTTTGGCCACCTCATGCAAAAACTTGACTCATTGGAAAAGACTCTGATGCTGGGAGGAATTGGGCGCAGGAGGAGAATGGGACGACAGAGGATGAGATGGCTGGATGGTGTCACTGACTCGTTGGACGTGAGTCTCAGTGAACTCCGGGAGTTGGTGATGGACAGGGAGGCCTGGCATGCTGCCATTCATGGCATCACAGAGAGTCAGACACAACTGAGCGACTGAACTGAACTGAACTCATTCTGAAGCTGAGTATTTTAGAATAAGGCTCCACTGTCACTTGCTTAACCATTTGTNGGGAGGCCTGGCGTGCTGCAATTCATGGGGTCGCAAAGAGTCGGACACGACTCAGCGACTGAACTGAACGGAACAGTAAAACAGAATTTCAGTAACTTTCTCAAGATCTCTCAATACTGAAGGATGGAATTGGATTGACTCTAAAAGGTGGGATCCCAGATCCCATGCTGTCAGCTGCTGCAGGACCGCATCAGGGCAAATAACTCATGGAGGTGACCGGCCTTTCTCTGCAGGCTCGTGTGGGGACAGCTGTGTGACTGCAAAGACAATGTCCCAAGTGGCAACATCACAGACATTCCCCAGGCAAGAAGTATGTTTCCATCACCTGCTTAATATTCTTCCATGGCAGAAATGTAATTTTTCCCTGTGAATTTCTGGTTGCTATTTTCTTTCTCACTGACAGGAGCAGCACAGGCCTCTTAACTCACAGTCAAATGTATCCAGTGTCTTCTTTATACTATACTGCACTGTATCTTTTATTCCGAATAACATCCCTGTATAATGTCTTCAGGAAGTGATAGAAAAAAGACTACAGTTTCTGAGTTATTCCACACTCAAAAGCATCTTTGTTTAGCCTTATCTGTGACAGGGCTTCCCAGGTGGTGCTAGCGGTCAAGAATCTGCCTACCAACACAGGAGACGTGAGACACGGGTTTGATCCCTGGATCTAGAAGATCCCCTGGAGGAGGAAATGGTAACCCACTCCAGTATTCTTGCCTGGAGAATTCCATGGACAGAAGAGCCTGGAGGGCTACAGTCTGTGGGGTCACAAAGAACTGGATATGACTGAAGGGACTTTGCCTGTGTGCACGTGACCGATAATTTAGCCAGTAGTAGGGCAGGCAATGAGGGAGACCCAGGTTCGATCCCTGGGTCGGGAAGATCCCCTAGAGATGGAAATGGCACCCCACTCCAGTATTCTTGCCTGGAAAATCCCACGGATGGAGGAGCCTGGTGGGCTGCAGTCCACGGGGTCGCATAGAGTTGGACATGACTGAGCAATTTCACTTTCTTTCTTTTCTTTAGGGCAGGCTCAGACCAGTCCAGCATGTGCTGATCAAATAGTCACTGCCAGGCCCTTTCTTGGTCATCAGTGGTCAGTTTTCTCTGTGGAAGCTGCCACTTTCTCCTTCTAGTCTCAGAANATAGAGTTGGACATGACTGAGCAATTTCACTTTCTTTCTTTTCTTTAGGGCAGGCTCAGACCAGTCCAGCATGTGCTGATCAAATAGTCACTGCCAGGCCCTTTCTTGGTCATCAGTGGTCAGTTTTCTCTGTGGAAGCTGCCACTTTCTCCTTCTAGTCTCAGAACACTCAGGCTGTGTCTACAGAGGAGTCTTTACAAAGTCACCTTACTTGTCTCTGAGGGAATCCTTTCGATCTGAGAAACTTTGCTCTTCTTCAGATGCGCTGGGCAGGGCTTCCCCGTTGTTTCTTGGGAATTTCTTCACCTCTGTCGCTCTTTTCAAGGTCGCCAAGAGTCAGACACGGGACAACA
Source organism: Neotragus moschatus (assembly GCA_006410615.1). Taxonomy (NCBI): domain Eukaryota; kingdom Metazoa; phylum Chordata; class Mammalia; order Artiodactyla; family Bovidae; genus Neotragus; species Neotragus moschatus. Next base: position 58,711 of record SJYA01000858.1, read on the forward strand.
GAGGTTCTGGCTTCGTTTTCACATTTTCTTTCTCTTCTTACTCTTTTGTTCTCTGTTTCACGCTGGGGTACCTCCTTGACTCTACTTTGCAAGCCCGCTATACTTTAAAAAGTTATCAGCATACTTTAATGTCTAAAAGCCTTTTTTTCCTCTGGTTATTCCACTTAGTAGCACACGAGTTCCTTTTGCGACTGAAATTTTGTCTGAAGGGGGCGACAGAGAATGAGGTGTTTGGATGGCGTCACAGCATCAGTGGATATGAGCTCAAGCAAACTCTGGGAGGTAGCGAAGGACAGGCGTACTGCAGTCCGTGGGTTTGCAAAAAGTCGGACACGACTCAGCGAGGGAACAAAATTTTGTCTTGAATCTCTTGGAAGATTAGTTAAGGTTAATTTTTTTTTTCTATTCCCTGAACAGTCTCAGTCTTTTCCTCATGTTGGAGGGTACTGATCCTTCTCTCCTGGGTCACCCCTTTTCTTTACACTCCTGATGGTCTTTTGTGACCCATTTATATGGGACTGATTTTCTAGATTGTGTGAGTATGATAGTGCCAAAGCCTCAAAACTCATTATGCATTTTTCTCCTAAAAAAAGGTTGCGATGCACCTAGCCAGGGGGTGTGGCTGCCTTGGGGCCTGGGTCTCCATCACTTGGTGAGGTCGTGTCTCCTTCCGGGTTTAACCAGCTGCCAATCTGGACATGGAACAACAGACTGGTTCTAAATAGGAAAAGGAATACATCAAGGCTGTATATTGTCACCCTCCTTATTAAACTTATATGCAGAGTACATCATGAGAAATGCTGGGCTGGAAGAAGCACAAGCTGGAATCAAGATTGCCAGGAGAAATGTCAATAACCTCNGGCCACCTCATGCAAAGAGTTGACTCATTGGAAAAGACTCTGATACTGGGAGGGATTGGGGACAGGAGGCTAAAGGGATGACCGAGGATGAGATGGCTGGATGGCATCACTGACTCAATGGGCGTGAGTCTTATTGAACTTCGGGAGTTGGTGATGGACAGGGAGGCCTGGCTTGCTGCGATTCATGGGGTCTCAAAGAGTAGGACAAGACTGAGTGACTGAACTGAACTGAAGCAGAACTGATCACAATCTCTTTGTGATTGAAAAATAATAGATCACTAAAATCTTTTGGAGATTCAAGGCCATTTGAACTCTACTTTTGCCTAAGAGCATGAATGTAGATTTATTTACATTTTCTTATTTCTCTATTTTTCAAATTACTTCACCTTTCTAGGCAGTGCAGAAATAAATCTAACCACAACTGAGTAACTTTCAACCTGATAGGGTTTTAGATGCATTGTCCACTACATAAGCAAATATTTTATATCTTGTTTTAGGACAATATTGTGGGCTCTGATCCGGTGCTGTTGAATAGTTTCAATATTTTTGGTTGAATTCGACATTTGTTCAATTATTTTGGTTGCATTGTATATTTGTTAAAGTATAAAAAGGTTTTATTTAAAACATCATACCTATACTTCCAATGCCTTGCATTCAGGTTGTTATTTGATGCATATTATCAATCTTTGTATTCCCTAAAACTTTCCAGGGGCTATCCTGTTTTTGTATGCTTGATGATATTTTAAGGCAGACACATTTACAACCACTTCCCAATCCTAAGTTTCACATTGGGAAATTTCTGTTTGAAGTCAGATATGGTTTCCCATTTTATGTTTCCTCAGCCTTGCAGAGTGTGTGCTCTGAAAGTGTCAGGAATGAGGAAACCTGGGTCGGGTAGCATGGCTCTCTCACATATTCTCCTCCTTCCTGTTAGCACTTCTTATAACCATGGAAGTGGAAGCCTAGATAAAGCACCTGGTATTTCATTAAATTGAATCTAATATCTAGGATAGAAGTTGCCTGTCACATCTCAGATAGAACTGTGATGGGCCACAGGTGACAACAGAATCTTATCCACCCCATTCTCTGCAACTGGAGATCCTAATATCAGCATGAGTAATTGACCATGCTTTTTTTTTTTTTGGGGGGGGGCATGAATCAAAGCTATGATCTCTAGAGTGCTATATTCCAAAGGGCAGAAATTTTTCCTATCTTTGTAATTACCTTTATAAAACTACATGATACTTTGAAAGGATCAAACGTAGTTTATAAATAATTTGTGATAATGATGATGGCTTAACAATAAAGATAAGATGATTATGTGAAGATGAAAGTTAAGCAAACCATTTAATTTGTCACATGGACCTCATAAACTGATATTTTTAGTTTATTTCTTTTTATTGGTAACAGTCACAATATTTCTCTGATATAGTTATGCTATGACATGAAACTCAGTTCAGGTCAGTTCAGTTCAGTCGCTCAGTCGTGTCCGACTCTTTGCGATCCCATGAATCGCAGGACGCCAGACATCCCTGTCCATCACCATCTCCTGGAGTTCACTCACACTCACATCTGTCGAGTCAGTGATGCCATCCATCCATCTCATCCTCTGTCGTCCCCTTCTCCTCCTGCCCCCAATCCCTTCCAGCATCAGAGTCTTTTCCAATGAGTCAACTCTTTGCATGAGGTGGCCAAAGTACTGGAGTCTCAGTTACAACAAATTCTGCAACTTTTTATGAAGAGTTGTACATGAAAATATGATATATCTTTAAATGCACAGGATAATAACCAAGACATTTTAACCCTTTGGCTTAAGATAATGATAAAAACCTATCATAACTGAACAGTTGCATTTAGACCAAATATATAATAACAATACTTCTAAGTTGTGAGGAACTTAAATTCTGTTCATTCAATCGTTAAATTCTCATTCAATCTTGATGTTTTGTATACCATTTCTCAAATATAATATGTTCAAAACTGAATTTCAGTTTCATTTTACTCCTAACATTTCCATTCATAATATTTCCTTTCTCACTTGACAACAACTCATCCTCTGGTCACTCTCAAGAAAATTATTGATGTCATCCTTATTGTCTTCCGTCAAGAAATCTTGTTGTATTTATCTTGAAAGTATTTCTGAACTCTGTCACTTCTGTTGTAACCACTCTGATTTGAGGCACTCTTAACTCTTATTTAGTTGAAAAGATAGTCTTCTAACTGATCTCTCACATTTTTTCCCTTACTTTTCTTAAGTCTATTCTGAAAACAGTATTAAAAATTCATCATACTACACTTATCTGCTCAAAATTCTACTATAACTTCCAACTCCACTCAGACTGAAAATTAATATTCTTAAAATGGCCTCTTAGAAGACTTTACACAATCTGATTCCCCTTGGGTCTGTGACTTTTTCTCACACTTCTCTTTCCTTCACTTATTTAATTCCTCTTATGTTAATGACTAGATCAGATCATACAAAAATTCAAGGAAATAGAAGCCTTAAATAAAGTACTAGACCAGAGGATTTAATAAAAACGTAAAGACCATCCCATTCAAATATAGCAGAACATACAGTCTTCTCAAATGCATATGGAACTTTCTTAAGGATAGACCATATTGAGACAGAAAACATTTTGGTACATTTGGAGATTTAAATACATCAAGCATATTTCTGATCACAATATATGAGTTTAGAAATCAACTACAAAAATAAAACTGGGAAAAACACAAATATGTGAAGGCTAAATAACATGTGACTGAACAACTATTGGGTCAATGAAGAAATTACAGGAGACATGAAAAGTTACCTAAAGACAAATGAAAATACAACATACCAAAATCTATAGGATATACCAAAAGAAGGACTGAGAGGGAAGTTTAAAGCAATACAAGCCTACCAAGAAACAAGAAAAATTTGATATAAACACCTAAAGGAACTAGAATAATAAGAACAGATAAAGTACAAAGGGAATAATAAAGATCAGACTGGAAATAAATAAAAGAGAGACTAAGAAGACAATATAAAAAAATCAATGAAGCTAAGAACTAGTTAGTTGAAAATACATACAAAATTGACACTCTTAGCTAGACTAATCAAGAAAAAAAAGAGAAGGTTCTAATAAATTAAAGAGGATAAATAACAATGGATACCACAGAAATACAACCAAATAGAGAAATCAGAAGAAATGGACAAATTCTTAGAATATTACAACCTTCTAATAATGAATAATGAAGACATAGAAAATATAAATAGATTGATCACTATTGAGATTGAAACAGTAATAAAACCAGAGATCTCAACAAACAAAAGTCCAGGAGCAGAAGTCGTCATAGAACAATTTTACCAAACATTCAGAGAAGATTTAAAACCTATTTGTCTCTAGCCAATGCAAAAAATTGAATAGAAAGGAAAACTTCTTAACTTATCTATGAGGCTGACATCACCCTAACATCAAAACCAGATGAAGAAAACACAAACACAAAAAAGATAATTAAAAGCCAATATTTTTGACAAACAAATCATTACCAAACCAAATACAATGATATATTAAAAGATCGCTACAACATGATCAAGCAAGATTTATTCCAGGGATGCAGGAATGGTTTAACAACCACAAAACAATCATTGTGATACATAACATTAATAAACTGAAGGATGAAAATCACATGATAATCTCAACAGGTGAAGAAAAAACATTTGACAAGATTCAGCACCCATTTATAATAAAATTTCTCAATAAAGTGAGTATGGACATAATCATACCTTGACATAATAGAGATCATATATGACAAACTCACAAGTAACAGCATATTCAATAGTAAAAAGTTGAAAATATTAGTTCTAAAGTCATGAACTTACGAGGAATAAGAAAGCCTTCCTCAGTGATCAATGCAAAGAAATAGAGGAAAACAATAGAATGGGAAAGACTAGAAGCTCTTCAAGAAAATTAGAGACACCAAGGGAACATTTCATGCAAAGATGGGCTCCATAAAGGGCAGAAGTGGTCTGGCCCTAACAGAAACAGAAGATATTAAGAGGTGGCAAGAATACACAGAACAACCATACAAAAAAAGATCTTCACAACCCAGATAATCATGATGGTGCGATCACTCATCTAGAGCCAGACATCCTGGAATGTGAAGTCAAGTGGGCCTTTACTACGAACACAGCTAGTATAGGTGATGAAATTCCAGTTGAGCTATTTCAAATCTGAAAGAAGATGCTGTGAAAGTGCTGCACTCAATATGTCAGGAAATTTAGAAAACAAAGCAGTGGCCACAGGACTGGAAAAATTCAGTTTTCATTCCAGTCCTAAAGAAAGGCAATGCCAAGAGTGCTCAAACTACCGCACAATAGCACTCATCTCACATGCTAATAAAGTAGTGCTCAAAATTCCCAAGCCAGGCTTCAGCAATATATGAACTGTGAACTTCAAGATGTTCAAGCTGGTTTTAGAAAAGGCAGAGGAACCAGAGATCAAATTGCCAACATCTGCTGGATCATTGAAAAAGCAAGAGAGATCCAGAAAAAGATCTATTTCTGCTTTGTTAACTATGTCAAAGCCCTTGACTGTGTGGATCACAATAAACTGGAAAATTATGAAAGAGATGGAAATACCAGATCACCTGACCTTCCTCTTGAGAAATCTGAATGCAGGTGAGGAAGCAACAGTTAGAATTGGACATGGAACAACAGACTGGTTTCAAATAGGAAAAAGAGTACATCAAGGCTGTATATTGTTACCTGCTTATTTAACTTACATGAGAGTATATTATGAGAAATGCTTGGCTGGAGGAAGCACAAGCTGGAATCAAGATTGCTAGGAGAAGTATCAATAACCTCAGATATGCAGATGACACCACCCTTATGACAGAAAGTGAAAAAGAGCCTCTTGAAAGTGAAAGAGGAGAGTGAAAATGTTGGCTTAAAGCTCAACATTCAGAAAATGAAGATCATGGTATCTGGTCCCATCACTTCATGGCAAATAGATGGGGAAACAGTGGAAACAGTGGCTGAATTTATTTTTCTGGGCTCCAAAATCACTGCAGATGGTGATTGCAGCCATGAAATTAAAAGACACTTCCTGCTTGGAAGGAAAGTTATGACCAACCTAGATAGCATATTACAAAGCAGAGATATTTCTTTGACAACAAAGATCCATCTAGTCAAGGCTATTGTTTCTCCAGTGGTCATATATGGATTTGAGAGCTGGATTATAAAGAAAGCTGAGTGACAAAGAACTGATGCTTTTGAACTGTTGGACTGCAAGGAGATCCAACCAGTCCATCCTAAAGGAGATCAGTCCTGCGTGTTCATTGGAAGGATTAATGCTAAAGCTGAAACTCTAATACTTTGGCCAGCTGATGCGAAGAATTGACTTATTGGAAAAGATGATGATGGGAAAGATTGAGGGCAGGAGTAGAAGGGAACGACAAAGGCTGAGATGGTTGGATGGCATCATTGACTCGATGGACATTGGTTTGGGTGGACTCCGGGAGTTGGTGATAGACAGGGAGGCCTGACGTGCTGAAGTTCATGGGGTCACAAAGAGTCAGACATGACTGAGCGATTGAACTTAACTATAATAATGAATAAGACAAAGATATCAGTTTTCATTACTCTTATTTAACATATCATTGGAAATCCTAGCCCAAACAATTAGGTAAGAAAAAGAAATAAAAGGAATCCAATATGGAAAGGAAGAAGTAAGTTCCAGGATGCAAAACTTTACACTAACAATGAACTAAAAAAAAGAGAAATAAGGGGGAAAAATTACAATTGTAACAAAAAGAATAAAATGCAAAGGAATAAATCTATCCAAGGAAACAAAAGACATATATGCTGAGAATTAGGACATTGCTGAAAGACATTGAAGACACAAGTAAATGGAAAAATACTCATGTATATCTCATAATCATGAACTGAAACTTCCCAGGAGGCACTAGTGGTAAAGAACTCGCCTGCCAATGCAGGAGACATAAGAGATGAAGGTTTGATTCCTGATTTGGGAAGATCCCCCGGAGGAGCACACTGAAACCTACTCCAGTATTCTTGCCTAGAGAATCTCATGGACAGAGGAGCCTGGTAGGCTACAGTTATAGGTTTACAGAGTAAGACACTACTGAAGTGACTTAGCATGCAAACCCACACTCATTAATCAAAACAATTAGTGTTGTTAAAATGTCCATATTACCTAAAGCAATTGATTGATTCAATACAATTCTTTCCAAAATTGCAAGGGGATTTTTCACAGAAAAAGAACAAGAAATTTTAAATTTTTTATGGAATAATAAACTACTGATTAGCCAAAGCACTCCTGAGGGGGGAGGGAAATGAAGCTGGAGGTATCACACTCCTTTATTTCAAACTATATAACAAAATAACATTAATAATAAATAAATAAAACATTAATAATTATATTATTAACAATTAATTATATAGTATTATTTATTGATAATAAATTTAATAAATAATATTAAAATAATGTCACTTTGGCAGAAAAACAGATACATAGATCAGTGGAGCAGAATTGAGAGCCCAAAAATAAACCCATGTGTTTACAGGTAATTAATTTTTCACAAAGGAGAAAAGATAGTCCTTGGTGTAAAGATAGTCTTTCAAAAAATGGTGCTAGGAAAACAAGAGCCACATGCAAAAAAGAAAAAAAAAAAAAGAAACTAGATCACTCACTATCTCACACCTTACATAAAAATCAACTCAAAATGGATTAAAGATTTGAAGCTAAGACCTGAAACCAGAAAGTGAAGTCTCTGTCATGTTCAACTCTTTGTGACCCCATGGACTGTAGGCTGCCAGACTTCTCTGTCCATGGGATTTTCCAGGCAAGAATGCTGGAGTGGGCTGCCATTTCCTTCTCCAGAAACCAGAAAACTCCTAGAAGAAAACTTGGACAACATTCTCTTTGACATTAGTCTTAGCAATATCTTACTAGATACATGTCCTCAGGCAAGGGAAGCAAAAGTAAAAATAAACTAATGGGACTACATCAAACTAAAAAGCTTTTGTACAGCAAAAAATGCCACCAACAACAGCAGCAAAATAATGTATGAGATGGGAGAAGATACTTTCAAACAGTATATATGTTAAGAAATTAAAACCCCAAATATACAAAAACTCATTCAACAACAACAAAAAAATTCAACTCAATTTGAATCAGTTCTAATGAGGTGGATGAAACTGGAGCCTATTATACAGAGTGAAGCAAGCCAGGAAGAAAAAACACCAATACAGTATACTACTGCATATACATGAAATTTAGAAAGATGGTAATGATAACCCTGTATGCAAGACAACAAAAGAGACACAAATGTATAGAACAGTCTTTTGGACTCTGTGGGAGAGGTCGAGGGTGGGATGATTTGGGAGAATGGCATTGAAACATGTATAATATCATATATGAAACGAATCACCAGTCCAGGTTTAATGCATGATACTGGATGCTTGGGGCTGGTGCACTGAGATGACGCAGAGGGATGGTATGCAGAAGGAGGAGGGAGTGGGGTTCATGATGTGGAACACGTGTATACCTGTGGTGGATTCATGTTTATGTATAGAAAAACCAATACAATATTGTAAAGTAATTAACCTTCAATTAAAAGAAATAAATTTATTTTTAAAAAAGAAAAAAAAAAGGAAGAGACACTGAATAGATGTTTTTCCAAAAGAGACATGCAGATGGCCAATAGATACATGAGAAGGTTTTCAATATCAGGGAAATTCAAATCAAACCCATAATGAGATAGAACCTCATCCCTGTTAGAATGTATACTATCAAAAACATAAGAAGAATAGGTGCTGATAAAGCTGTGGAGAAAAGAGAATTCTTGTGAACTGTTTGTGGGATTGTAAATTGGAGCAGTTACTGGGGAGAACCATATGGAAATACCTAAAAAAACAAAGCAAACAAACAAACAAACAAAAAAAAACTACTATATGATCCAGTTACCTCACTTCCAGTTATTTATACAGTAATGTGAAAGCACTAATTCAACAAGATACATGCACCCCAATGTTCATAGTAGTATTATTGCCAAGATACAAAATTTAATTGTTCATCAACAGATGAATGGATAAAGAAGATATGATATATATACACACAATGGAATATTACTCAGCCATAAAAAATGAAATATTGATATTTGTTACAACATGGTTGGACCTACCCCTGATTGAGGAAGACAAACAGTGTATGATTTCATGCATCTGTGGAATTAAATAAACAAACCAAAATAAATAAACCAAGCAAAAACAAACACAGTAGTAGTTACCAGAGGGGTAGATGGAGGAGGGATCTAAAGGGCCAAAGGCTTCACTTTATGGTGACAGATGGAAATTAAATTCATGGTGGTAATCACACTGTGGGGTATGCAGAAGTAGAAATATAATACTATACACATAAAATGTATAACGTTATAAACTGATGCTACCTCAATTAAAATAAGTCTAAAAAGTAAAATGATAAGGCTTCTAAGGGGAAAAAAAGATAGACCAGTGCCTTGGAAACATGAGAATTAAAAAAATATATATTATATATCACGTGGTAGTCATAACCATACAAAATGTAGGCTTCAGTCAGTTCACTTCAGTCACTCAGTTGTGTCTGACTTTTTGCGACACCATGAATTGCAGCATGCCAGGCCTCCCTGTCCATCACCAATTCCAAGTTCACCTAAATTCATGTTTACTGAGTCGATGATGCCATCCAGCCGTCTCATCCTCTGTCGTCCCCTTCTCCTCCTGCCCCCAATCCCTCCCAGCATCAGAGTCTTTTCCAGTGAGTCAACTCTTTGCATGAGGTGGCCAAAGTATTGGAGTTTCAGCTTTAGCATCATTCCTTCCAATGAACACCCAGGACTCATCTCCTTTAGGATGGACTGGTTGAATCTCCTTGCAGTCCAAGGGACTCTCAAGAGTCTTCTCCAACACCACAGTTCAAAAGCATCAGTTCTTCGGTGCTCAGCTTTCTTCACAGTCCAACTCTCACGTCCATACATGACCACGGGAAAAATCATAGCCTTGACTAGACTTTTGTTGGAATTAGGCTTCAATCAAATTTAAAACTAGTGCTTATCGAGCTGCACATTTAAGAAAATGAATAAGCAAGCCACGGACTGAGAGAACATATCTGCGTAGTAATAACTGACCCAGAACTTGCGACTGGAATATATACTTACAAGAATTCCTCCAACTCAATCATAATGGACAAGCCACCATATATATAATAAGTCAAATATTGAAACAGCCTTTCAATAAAGGAATATCTAAAAATGACCACTAATCCCCTGGGAAAATATTTACAACATTAGTTATCAGGTAAATGAAAATAAAACCACAATGAGAGCATTATCAAAACAAGAATAACAAAAATTAAAAGGCCTGACCACCTCAAAATTAGCAAGGATGTCACATAACTGAAGTGAGGGAGATGAGATGATGTAATCATTTTGGAAAAGTTCTGATAGTGCCTCATAAAGCTAAAGTTCTTAGAACATTATGACTCAGCAATTTTATTCCTAGTTGTTAACACATGAGGCTGAAAACATATGTTCAGTGAAATATACATCTAAGAATGTCCATAAAGATACATCTATGAATGCCCAGGTTTGTTTATAATAGCTCTAAATTGGATAAAGTTCAACAAAAAGAATAGAAAAACAAACCATGGACATTCATACATCAAAATACAGTTAGAATACTATCCACATTAAAGCAGCAAATGACTTACACTCAAAAACATAAATGAATCTAAAAAGAATCATGTGTGTATACTATATAAAGGGAGAGAAGTGTATTTGACTCTAGGACCAGATAAGGGACTGACTGGGCATGGAGAGGAAGAAGTTTTATAGATCTGGAGTGATGATGATCTTCTATATATTGACAGGGACTTGGGTTACATGGATGTGTGTATTTATCAAAACTCATCAAATGATATACTAAAGATTTGTGCATTATACTTGCACATGGATTTTACCTCAAGGAAAAAGTTAAATTGAAATTTACAATCCATCAAAAAGTAAAGACAAGTTGATGGATAGATAGTGCACATTGGATAGTATGTGAAGAAGCCAATATAGGAAAATGTTTTTATTTTTATCATTTTATTATATAAATATATATTTTCTTTTTTACCACATGGTGTGTGGGATCTTTGTCCACCACCCAGGGATTGAACCCATGCCCATGAAATGAAAGCTTGGAGTCTTAACCATTGGACCACCAGGAAATCCTAGGGAAATATTAACTAGTATTTGCATGGTAGGTATTTGGATGTTCAAGGTATAATTATTTCATTTTTCCTTTATATTTGAAAATTTTCATAATAAAGAGACTTTGCTGCTAAATCCTAGATAAAATGACTCTAGGTTGAGATTGCAGATATGAAAAGCAGCATTTTGTGTGTGTTTGTATGATTTTAAATATTGCATCCAAGAGAAATTTTGTTTTTAACTGTTGATAATGTAATGTAATAGCCTGGATGAATTTTCTGTACCTTGTCGCACAACACAAAGGCAATAACATAAGTTCGATCCAACCTGAATTTTGAGGTATATACCCTAACATTTTATCTCTGATTGCTGTTTGAATATCTTAAGCAAAATTATGTTGGTCACAGATTTCTATAACAGAAGTTATATCACAAAAAGCCTTTTGAAATATGCAGCAGGAAATGTTATTTATCTGCTTTATTTTAAATTAAAAATAAATCATTATTTAACTATTTTCCTCAGAAATATTTCTCTTAAAATCTTTTCTTATTTTCCAAAAAAAATATAGCATCATATCTCAACACAGGGAAAGTATGAGAACTGAACAAAGTCTTGTGACTCCATTTAATTTACTAAAATTCCACCTTGGAATTAGATTAAAATATGTATCTTCTAATTTGAAGAAAAAAAGCCTAGCACAAAGAAACCAAATAAGGAAAAAAAAAAATTCAGAAGGGGTGTTCTACAAAATGGAGATTTCTCCCCTACCTTTTAAGCCATATTTCTTTTACTTAAAAAATAAATCTCCAGGAAAGAACATGAATGAATCTAAAGACCAATAGAATCGCATAATTATGGGGGTGAAATATACTACTTGTCAATATGGACTAATAAGAAAGAGTTTCATTTTGTCATGAAAACATACGAGGATTTTACAAAAACTTACCAGAAGTACTCCAGTTCCTGAGAGAGGCTAGGAAGAAACTCATGAGCCTGGTTCAAACAGAGGCTTCAGTGTCTTGGGATCAGGATGGGATAGGCCAAGTCCATTAATAAACATTTCGCTGAACTCAGCCAGGACATAAAAACACAGGCATGTATACGTAGCACTTCATTAAGCAAAGTTTAGTAATCTGCTAGCTGAAGTTTTGATTAGGATTTATCCAAGGAGAATCTGTACCTCCTCTATATCAAGGGAGGGGAAAAAAATAACCCTATGAAGTATCAAAAAGGAAATAGGCAGGATATAGTATGTATGCAATTCAGTTGTTTACTTTTTCTCTCACACCCTTCTGCAAATACCACTGCATATATAGCTCTGAGCAGGAAGAAACGGCCCTCAGCTGACAGGAACTGGAGGTTCAGCAGGTGGTTTATAGGAGTGACATGCCTGAACACAGGTCAATTTCTATAGCCTTCTTTACTGATAAACCAGGCTGAACAAATATGAGTGTGGCAAACAATTAACTTGACAACCACTGTTTATCATAGGACTTTACATCTAGTTGTCAGCTTGTCTTGGTTTTTATCTTCACATTTAAAGTAGCCCTTTTGCTGTTTACTTCACCAGGAAGTCTCATTCCTTTATTTTCATATATATATATATGTATATATATACCTTAGAAACATATGTATATATATATATATATACCTTAAAAACAATTAATTAAAGAGTAAGAGCAACACTTCTGGAAAGACTAGCAATTTTGAATGTTCCCACACTGAGGCTTTTGAATGAAGGAATTTATTATAAGGAGTTAGTTGCTACATTCATATGTCCAATGAATGAGAGTCTGTGATGTTTCCCAAAACACCAGATATACCACACTGATGTCTGAAAAAGCAGGAGAAACATGAGGCCCTCTCACCAATCATATTCCATGTGTTTCTAATTCAGTCTCTTCACTCCTCAACAATACTTTCATGACCTAAGTCCCCAGCAAATTAGGAGTAGAAGACATTTTCCACAAGCTGATAAAAAGCATAAAAACCTAGAGCAATCATTAGAGGTTAAATACTGAATGCTTTTCTCCCAAGGCAATCCACCCACTTTAGACATACTGGAAGTTCTAGCCAGTGCAAAGACATGGCCCTCATAACACTTCCACATAGGAATTTCCTTCTTTTGCTTGAGCTTTCCAGCATCAAGTGACATACTACTTCTGGAGGTAGCCCATTCCACTTTTTGAGTTCTGACTGCTAGAAAAGATCAAATTATATTAAATCAAATTTCAATTCCCTAAAGTTTCTTCCAATGGAGTTGATTTTTATCCTTTAACATTTCTACTTGTTCTTTGACCTGAAGCAACTGGGATATTTGAGAATAGCTACCATTCCATCTGAGAATTTAGTTTGCTAATTATTTTCCCTGCTTTTGCTCTCTGTTATCAATTCAAATCCCCCTCAGAATCATGGTTGTGTTCATTTAAATTACTTTTAGTTTGTCAAGCTTCTATCTAGGAAGTGTGGTGTCTAGGGGCTTTGCATCTACAGGGTTTTGGCTCTACACGGAGTAGAATAGGAATATAGCCTCTGCATTCCAGATAATGATCATAAACAGAAACTTCATCTTTACTGTAAGCTAACATTCCCAACTCTCTTTTACCTGTTGCAGATAAATCAAATTTTCTGTGTCTTGCACCAGTGAAGTTTTTTTTTTTCCCCTGAAAATAGGTCTGTCTTTACATGTCTTTCTCTAAAATTCCATTGTTTTAGTTTTCACACAATGTCAGGGCCATCATCTACTTCTGTTATATAATGTATATATTACCCTTCACAGCTTTTTATCTTTCACAAATTTGATAAGCATATTGTTTTCTCTGTATAGTTGTTGGCAAAACCCTTGAAAATTATGGGCTGGAAGACAGCACTGTAAAATGATTTAAATCTATTAATCAGTATTTTTTGGTTATGTTATTCAACTATTAATCCTCATACAGACATTGCCATTCACTTAAGTTTCTCTATTTGTTAAAACTTTTTATTTTATGTAGGAGTATAGTTGATTAACAATGTTATGACAGTTTCAAGTGCACATCAAAGTGACACACTGCTACACTAAAAAAAGTAACCAATAAGGATATACTGTATAGCACAGGGAACTCTCCTCAGTGTTATGTGGTGGCCTGCATGGAAGGTGAGTTTGAAGGAGAATGGATACTTATATATATATATATGAATGACTGAGTCACTTTGCTAAGCTTTTCTATCTAATTAGAGATTCTTATTAGGACTCTGTTAAGGACTTGATGACAGACATTTTTGCTCATTTGTTGACTATTCTGTATTAACTCTGGGGAGTAAGGTTGGTCTAAGGCCATTGTCCTTAATGCACTATGGTCTCAGTGACCAGAGCTTTCTCCTTCAAGGTTTGATACTTGCTCCCTTTGATAGTGAACCTTCTCTCAAGATGAGATACTGCTGGCCTCCACTTAGGGATCTGGAAAACTTAGGCCTCTTAAACTGTGATGAGAATTTAGAGTGGGGAGCAAACTATTACGTTTTTGGAGTAGGGAGCTTCTGGTAGTTTTGTTTTTCTCAGGGTGTATAAGTTGTGCTCTGGACTTGAACCCTATAGAGATTATTTGTTCTGTGAACCTCTGAGTTTTATGTCAAGGAAAATCCTACTTTAACATGTGATGCAGATAAGATATATAAAGATTAGGGACATGTTTATAACATCATTACTCTGGAAATGACACAGAGCAAATTTTCCTTAGATATGGACTTTATTTTTAATTTACATTTTATGTTAAGGTTTAAAATTTTAAAGTTAAAAAAGGAACATATACAGAGGTCTTCCTCTCATCCCTAGTTTTTAGCCATTTACTTATATTCACTAAAGACAACCAATTTCACTGGGAAGTGAGTGTGATTCCAGAGACATTTTAGGCACATACAACCAAATATGTAAAAACTGCTTATTTTTAGTACAAGTGATAGACTACTACTCATATGTTCTAGTATTTTAATTTTTTAATTTTATTATATCTTGGGGGATTATTCTAAGATAATTTTAAAAAAATATGTTATTTAAAATTCTTAATTATTGAGAAATTAAAACTTGTACGTAGGGGCTTCCCTGGTGGCTCAGTGGTAAGGAATCCACCTACCAATGCAGGAGACATGGATTTGATAGCTCACCTGGGAAAATTTCACTTGTTGCAGAGCAACAAAGGCTGTGAACCATAACTACTGAGCCTGTTCTTGAGCCCAGGAGCCACAACTACTGATTCCATGTGCCACAACTACTGAAGACCACATGTCCTAGAACCCATGCTTCACAACAGAAGAAGCCACCACAATGAAAAGCCTGTGTTCCCCAACTGGAGAGCAGGCATAGCTCAACACAACTAGAGAAAAGCCCATGTAGCAATGAAGACCCAGCAAAGCCAAAAATAAAGAAATAACACAAATTAAAAAAAAAAACAAAACTAAATGATATCTTAAAAAAATCAAAGCTGTACACAAATTCCAAAGTACCCATTATCCAGCTTCAACAATTACCAACTCAAAGTCAGTTGTCAATTCAAACCAATTATCGACTCAAGGCTGACAACCCCTTATCATATTTTTTTTTAAAGTTAAGTTATAATTAATATATGTATTCTTTTAATTTTAAATAAAGGTTTAATTACAACACAGTGATTCAATATTTTTATACTTTATGAAATATGCACCACAAAATCCAATGACCATTTATCTGTCACCATACAAAGTTGTTACAATATTTTTGCTTATATTTCCTACATGTACATTACATCCTCACGATGTATCTATTATATAACTGGAGGCTTTTCATCTCTAAATCCCTGTTCATCTATCCTATTCATCTATTTTGGCTGTCACCACCCATCTCCTCTGACAACTACTCGTTTATTCTCTGTATCTATGAGTCTGCTTGTGTTTTGTTGTTTGTTTTTCACATTCCACAATGCCCTGAAATCATAGGGCATTTATCTTTGTCTGACACATTTCACTTGGCATAATAGAGGGCTTGTTATTTTAAAAGTAAGTTTTGGAGATCAAATCAAGATGGCAAAGTAGAAGGACTTGCCCTCATCTCCTTCTGCAAGAGCAGTGAAATCGCAACTAGCTGTTGAATAGCATTAGACAGGAGGATGCTGGAAAACACCAAATATATATACATATATCCTGGAAAAAAAGACAAAGGAGAAACCACAATGAGAGGGTAGGAGGGGCACAATCATGAAAAAATCAAACCCCATATCCACCTCCTGGATGAACCACAAACTGGAGAACAATAATAATACCTAAGATTTCCCATTGTTGTGATGGTTCTGAGCACTACGTCAGTCTTCCCAATCTGAGGATCCAGAAAGGGACTAGGAATCCCCTGGGAATCTGACTTTGAAGGCCAACGGAATTTGATTATAGAACTTCCAAAAGACTTGGGGAAACAGAGACTCTACACTTGGAAGGCACAAACGAAATCTTGCATGCACCAGGACCCAGGGGAAAAGAGCAGTGACCCTACAGGAGACTAAACCAGACATACCTGCTAGTGTGTAAGGGTCTCCTGTGGAGGTGTGAGTCAGTAGTGGCTTGCCACAGGGACAGGTGCACTGGCAGAAGCAGTCCTGGGAGATGCTCCTTGGAAAGTTAGCTCTCTTGCAGCCCTCTTAACCTACCATAGAAACTGTAGACTCAGGAATGAGTTGCCTCAGTCCAAACAACTAACAGAGAGAGAGTGAAGCCCCATCCATCAGCAGATAATTGGATGAAAGTTTTACTGACCATGACCCTGCCCACCAGAACAAGACCCAGTTTTTCTCGCCATCAGTCCCTCCCATCAGATTCATCCCTTAGAGGGCAGACAGAAGAATCAAGAAGAACTACAATTCCACAGTCTCTAGAACAAAAACCACAATCACAGAAATTTAATTTAAATGAAAGAGTAGGGTATTTTCTCCCAAATGAAAGAATAAGATCAAATAAACAACAACAACAAAGATGAAAAGCAAGAAACAAATGAAGTGGAGCTATGCAACATTCCATAAAAAGAATTCAAAATAATGATAGTGCAGATGGTCCAGGATCTTGGGAAAATAATGAAGAAGATATAATGCAAGAAATGTTTACCAAAACCTAAAAGAATTAAAGGACAAACAGAGATGAATAATACATTAGAAGGAATCAATAGAAGAATAACTGAGGCAGAAGAATGGATAAATGACCTGGAAGGCAGAATGGTGGATATCTTGACAGTAAAACAGAATATAGAAAAAAGAATGAAAAAAATAAAATAAAAGAAGAAGACAGCCTGAGTCCTCTGGGATAACATTAAACACACTAACATTTGCATGATAGGGGTCCCAAGAGAGAGAAAGGACCTGAGAAAATATTTGAAAAGGCTGAAAACTTCACTAATATGGGAAAAGAAATATTCAACCAAGTTCAGGAAGCCCAGAGAGTCCTAGGCAGGATAAGTCCAAGGAGGAACACACTAAGACACATAGTAATCAAACTGACAAAAAAAAAAAAAAAAGATAAAATAGTAAAAGTAACAAGAGAAAAATGACAAATATCATACAAGGGAACTCTCACAAATCTATCAGCTAATTTCTGAACAGAAATTCTGCAAATCAGAAGGGAATGTCATAATATATTTAAGGTGATGAAAGGGAAGAAACTACAACCAGGAATACTCTACCCAGCAAAACCCTGGTTCTTAATTTGGCAGAGACATCAAAACTTTACAAATAAGCAAATGTTAAGAGAATTCAGATGGTGACTGCAGCTATGAAATTAAAAGACACTCCTTGGAAGAAAAGTTATGAGCAACTTAGATAGCATATTCAAAAGCAGAGACATTACTTTGCCAGCTAAGGTCCATCTAGTCAAGGCTATGGTTTTTTTCTGTGGTCATGTATGGATGTGAGAGTTGGACTGTGAAGAAGGCTGTGTGCTGAAGAATTGCTGCTTTTGAACTGTGGTGTTGGATAAGACTCTTGAGAGTCCCTTGGACTGCAAGGAGATCCAACCAGTCCATTCTGAAGGAGATCAGCCCTGGGATTTCTTTCTAAACTAAACTAAATGCATAAATATGTAATTTGAGAACATATTACTAATGATCCTAAATGTATGGCAACAAAGAAGACATATAAAATCAGACTTTTGGACTCAGTGGAAGAAGGTAAAGGTGGGATGACTTGAGATAATAGCATTGAAACATGTATATTACCATACGTAAAATAGATGACCAGTAGAGTTCTATGCATGAAGCTGAGCACCCGAAGCTGTTACTCTGGGAAAACCCAGAGGAACATGTTAGGGAGGGAGATTTGGGCGACTCTGGTTTGGGGGGACACATGTATACCTATGGCTGATTCATGTTGATGTGTTGCAAAAACCACCACAATATTGTAAAGTAATTACCCTTCAATTAAAATAATTTTTTAAAAAGATAGTTATCAGTTTTCACAATTGATAGCCAGACAAAAAATAAAAGATAATTATAATTGCAAGTCGTATTGGAAACATAATTAACCCAACAGTATAAAATAATTACATATGATTTGATGGGTTGAATAGAGTGATGTGGTAAGTGAAAGTGCATACATGCACATGTTTTCACCCACCCAGCCAGTCTGTGTCTTTTGGTTGCTGTATTTAATCCATTTACTTTAAAGCAATCATTGATATGTATAATTCTATTACTATCTTCTTAATTGGGGTTCATTCTTTCTAGGTCTCTTCCTTCTCTTGCGTTACCAACTTACTGAAGTTTATTTAATATTTACTGTAAAACTGGTTTGGCAGTGTCGAATTATCTTCAGTTAAGTTCAGTTCAGTCGCTCAGTCATGTCCGACTCTTTGCAACCCCATGAATCCAGCACACCAGGCCTCCCTGTCCATCACCAACTCCCGAAGTTCACTCAGACTCACGCCCATAGAGTCAGTGATGCCATCCAGCCATCTCATCCTCTGTCGTCCCCTTCTCCTCCCAGCCCCAATTCCTCCCATCATTAGAGTCTTTTCCAATGAATCAACTCCGCATGAGGTGGCCAAAGTACTGGAGCTTCAGCTTTAGCATCATTCCTTCCAAAGAAATACCAGGGCTAATCTCCTTTAGGATTGACTAAGTTGGATCTTCTTGCAGTCCAAAGGACTCTCAAGAGTCTTTTCCAACACCACAGTTTTAAAGCATCAATTCTTTGGCTTTCAGCTTTCTTCACAGTTCAACTCTCACATCCATACATGACCACTGGAGAAACCATACCCTTGACTAGATGGACCTTTGTTGGCAACAGTATCTCTGCCTTTCAATATGCTATCTAGATTGGTCTTAACTTTTCTTCCAAAGAGTAAGCGTCTTTTAATTTCATGGCTGCAATCACCATCTGCAATGATTTTGGAGCCCACTGAAATAAAGTCTGACACTGTTTCCACTGTTTCCCCATATATTTCCCATAAAATACAGTATTTGGCTTTCTCCTTCTGACTTGCTTTACTCCATATAATAGGCTCCAGGTTCATCCATCTCATTAGAACTGATTCAAATGTATTCATTTTTATAACTGAGCAATATTCCATTGTGATTGTACCACAGCTTACTTATCCATTTATCTGCCAATGAACATCTAGGTTTTTTTCCACATCCTACATACTGTAAATAGTGCTGCAATGATCACTGGGGTACAAAACATCTTTTCCTATTGTGATTATGTAACTCATACTCATGTTAATACCATTGTATCATGATGGTCAACAGAAAACAACAGAATTTGATGTCTCTAAAATTACAATCTAATAGAAATAAATAACTTTAAAAAATTAATTAGTTAACTTTAATTGGTGGATAATTACTTTATAATGTTATAATGGTTATTGCTATACATCAACATGAATAGCCACAGATATAATACTTGTGCTCTCCCCATCCTGAAACCATTCCTACCTCCCTCCCCTCCTTATTTCCCTGAGTTGTCCCAGAGCATCAATTTTTGGTGCCCTGCTTCATGCATCGAATTTGCACTAGTCATCTATTTTAAATATGATAGTGTACATGTTTCAATGCTATTCTTTCATCCCACCCTCACCTTCCACTGAGTCCAAAAGTCTATTCTCACATCTGCACTTCTTTTGCTGCCCTGAATGTAGGCTCATTGGTAATGTCTTAAATTAGAAAATTTCAATCCGGGACTGAAGATGAGGTTTCTTATTACTCAGAGTTTTTGTGTAGCAAAATTTTATTAAAATAACAGGGATAGAGAAAGGTTCCAGCAAGAGGCGATGAAAAGGGGCAGTCTTTAACAAGGCATTATAAACTTGTTTATGAATCACAGATAAAAGAAAGACTTCAAGGTTGAGAGAACTGCTCTGGGCTCCTCTCCCACAACATACATTCTGAGACAGCATTGGCAGGAGGGGAGCCATGTTGGGAGGAGGTGTCTCTGGGCAAGATATGTTGTATCATAATGCAACTGACATGAGTTTTTGAAGAAAAGCAGGTTCCGAAGCAAGATGTATTATTTTATTAACATAACTTAAAAATATTCCCATGACGAAGATCCACTGTTTGGCTGGGCAATTAGCAGCTCAGTCTTTGAAAAAGTTAGTTTCAGATGGCCATAGAAACACAGGATTTGAAAAACCTCCTGCAGAGTGAAGGAACCTGGGGAAATAAAATATGTCCACTTGCCATTTGCCATTTGCCTCCTTCTCAGGAATCTTGGCCTCCATGCCTGACATTTAACTCTTTAATGTGTGTGTGTATATATATATATATATATATATATATATATATATATTTTCTATAACTTCTTTATCCATTCATCTGCTGATGGACATCTAGGTTGCTTCTATGTCTTAGCTACTGTAAATAGTGCTGTAATGAATATTGGGGTACATATGTCTCTTACAATTCTGGTTTTCTCAGGATATATGATAAGCAGTGGNTATATATATATATATATATATATATATATTCTACAACTTCTTTATCCATTCATCTGCCAATGGACATCTAGGTTGCTTCTATGTCTTAGCTACTGTAAATAGTGCTGTAATGAATATTGGGGTACATATGTCTCTTACAATTCTGGTTTTCTCAGGATATATGATAAGCAGTGGAATTGCTGGGTCATTTGGCAGTTCTATTCCCAGTGTTTTTATTTTAAGGAATCTCCACACTGTCCTTCATAGTGACTGCACCAGTTTCCATTCCCACCAACAGTATAAGAGGGATCTGTTTTATCCACATCCTAACCAGCATGTTTTGTTTGTAGACTTTCTGATGGTGGGCATTCTGACCAGTATGAGATGATACCTCATTGTGGTTTTGATTTGTATTTCTCTATTAATGAGTGATGTTGAGCATCTTTTCATGTGTTTATCTGCATGTTTTTGGAGAAATGTCTGTTTACATCTTCTGCCCATTTTTGACTGGGTTGTTCCTTTTTCTGGTATTGAGCTGCATGAGCTCCTTGTATATTTTGGAAAACAATTCTTTGCCAGTTGTCTCATTTACTATTATTTCCTCCCATTCTGAGGGATTTTTTTTCACCTTGCTTATAGTTTCCTTCATGTGCAAAAAATTTAAGCTTAATCAGGTCCATTTGTTTATTGTTATTTCCATTACTCTGGGAGGTAAGCTGTAGAGGATCATGCTGTGATTTATGTCAGAGTGTGTCCTGACTATGCTTTCCTCTAGGAGTTTTCTAGTTTCTAGTATTACATTTAGATTTAATCCATTTTAAGTTTTTTTTTTTTTTTATGGTGTCAGAAATAGTTCTAGTTTCATTCTCTCACATGTAGTTGACTTGTTTTCCCAGCATCACTTGTTGAAGAGACTTTTTTTTTTTCCTCGATTGTATATTTTTATGCCTTTTGTCAAAGATAATGTGTCCATAGGTGCTCTGATTTGTCTCTGGGCTTTCTGTTTTGTTCCACTGATCTATATTTCTGTCTTTGTGCCAGTACTATACTGTCTTGATGACTGTAGCTTTGTTGTATAGTCTGAATCGGGAAAGTTGATTCCTCCAGTTTGCTTCTTCTTTATCAAGATTGCTTTGGATATTCAAGGTCCTTTGTGTTTCCATATAAATTTTGAAATTATTTGTTCTAGTTCTGTGAAAAATACTGTTGATAATTTGATAGGGATTGCATTGAATTTATACATTCCTTTGGGTAGGATACTCATTGTCACTATATTGATTCTTCCAGTCCACAAACATGGTATATTTCCCCACCTATTTGTGTCATGCTTGATTTCCTCCATCAGTGTTTTATAGATTTCTGTGTTCAGGTCTTTTGTTTCTTTAGGTAAATTTATTCTAAAGGTATTTTATTATTTTTGTTGCAATGGTGAATGGGATTGTTTCCTTAATTTCTTTTTCTGATTTTTGTTGTTAATGAATAGAAATGCAAGGAATTTTGTGTATTAATTTTATATCCTGTGACTTTACTGTATTCATTGATTAGCTCTATTAAATTTCAGGAGACATTTTTAAGGTTTTCTAAGCCTCTTGATGAAAGTGAAAGTGGAGAGTGAAAAAGTTGACTTAAAGCTCAACATTCAGAAAACGAACATCTTGGCATCCGATCTCAACACTTCAGGGGAAATAGATGGGGAAACAGTGTCAGAACTTATTTTGGGGGGCTCCAAAATCACTGCAGATGGTGACTGCAGCCATGAAATCAAAAGACTCTTACTCCTTGGAAGAAAAGTTATGAGCAACCTAGATAGCATATTCAAAAGCAGAGACATTACTTTGCCAACTAAGGTCTGTCTAGTTAAGGCTATGGTTTTCCCAGTGGTCATGTATGGACGTGAGAGTTGGACTGTGAAGAGGGCTGAGCACCAAAGAATTGCTGCTTTTGAACTGTGGTGTTGGAGAAGACTGTTGAGAGTCCCTTGGACTGCAAGGAGATCCAATCAGTCCATTCTGAAGGAGATCAGCCCTGGGATTTCTTTGGAAGGAATGATGCTAAAGCTGAAGCTCCAGTACTTTGGCCACCTCATGCGAAGAGTTGACTCATTGGAAAAGACTCTGATGCTGGGAGGGATTGGGGGCAGGAGGAGAAGGGGACGACAGAGGATGAGATGGCTGGATGGCATCACTGACTCAATGGACGTGAGTCTGAGTGAACTCTGGGAATTGGTGATGGACAGGGAGGCCTGGACCGCTGTGATTCATGGGGTCGCAGAGTCGAAAATGACTGAGTGACTGAACTGAACTGAACTGATGCAGAGGATCATGTCATCTTCAAACAGTCAAAGTTTTACTTTTTGTCCAATCTGGATTCCTGAAATTTTATTTTCTTCTCCGATTACTGTGGCTAGGACTTCCAAAACTACATTGAATAGTAGTGGTGAGAATAGGTAGCTATGTCTTGTTCCTGATTTTAGAGGAAATGGTTTCAATTTTTTGCCATTGAGGATAATGTGTGCTGTGGGTTTGTCGTATATGACTTTTGCTACGCTTAGGTATATCTCTTCTAGGCCTACTTTCTGGAGAGGTTTTTTTTTTTTTTTATCATAAATGGGTGTTGAAATTTGTCAGCCTTTCTCTGTGTCTATTGAGATAATCATATTGTTTTTATCTTTCAATTTATCACATTGATTGACTTGTGAATATTGAAGAATCCTTGCACCCCTGGAATAAAGCCAACTTGGCAATGATGTATGGCCTTTTTAATATGGTCGTGGATTCTGTTTGCTAAAATTCTGTTGAGGATTTTTGCATCTATGTTCATCAGTGATATTGGCCTGTAGTTTTCTTTTTTGTGTGTGGCATCTTTGTTTGGTTTTGGTGGCCTTGTGGAATGAGTTTGGGAGTTTACATTCCTCTGCAATTTTCTGAAAGAGTTTGAGTGGAATAGGTGTTAGCTCTTCTATACATTTTTGGTAGAATTTGCCTAAGAAGCCATCAGGTCTTGGACTTTTGCTTTCTGGAAGATTTTTTGCTGCAGTCCAGCTCCAGCAGCCAGGGATTCAACCTGAAAAGATGGATGGTGTAGGCGATGATGTAGCTGCTGACTCATAGTACAGAGCTACATCAGTGGACGATGATGTAGCCTCTGACTCATAGTATGGGACTCAATCTTGATGTAGCCTCTGACTCAAAGTACAGGACTACATGTTTATTTCAATCTTCAGGTTCTCTTTTATACTTTGACAAGAGCATTACATCAGAGGTTTGACACTCCCAGTTTCCCCAACCCAGATTTATCAATGTTGCCTTACAAACAGTTTCTGCTTCAGCTGATTCTCTCAGAATCAGCTTGACTATCTATTATCTGCTTTCTCTTATGTGTCCTGTACTTAACTTGTGATTACATTGTAACTCATGCCACATTCCTCAGTTTATTTATCTGTCTAGATCCCATTTGCCCCTAGAATCTTAAGATCATTATCTCCTAAAAAGGTTTCTAGCTATAATTTTTTTTTCAGTTGGTAGTAAATATATTTATTGAGCAAAATTACAACAGTTATACTTTTTTTTTTTTTTTAGAATGGAACTTTTATTTATTTATTTATTTTTTCCGTCTCAGGNATCTGTCTAGATCCCATTTGCCCCTAGAATCTTAAGATCATTATCTCCTAAAAAGGTTTCTAGCTATAATTTTTTTTTCAGTTGGTAGTAAATATATTTATTGAGCAAAATTACAACAGTTATACTTTTTTTTTTTTTTTAGAATGGAACTTTTATTTATTTATTTATTTTTTCCGTCTCAGGTGTACATGAGTTCCCAATCTTGAACCCCTCCCCCCCCCACCTCCCACCCCATATCAACTCTCTGGATCATCCCCGTGCATCAGTCCCAAGCATCCTGTATCCTGTATCGAATATAGACTGGCGATTCGTTTCTTACATGATAGTATACATGTTTCAGTGCCATTCTCCCAAATCATCCCACCCTCTCCCTCAAAGTCCNGCATCCAGTCCCATCACTTCATGGGAAATAGACAGGGAAACAGTGGAAACAGTGCCAGACTTTATTTTTGGGGCTCCAAAATCACTGCAGATGGTGATTACAGCTATGAAATTAAAAGACAAGTGTCTTTTGGAAGAAAAGTTATGACCACTCTAGATAGCATATTCCAAAGCAGAGACGTTACTTTGCCAAGTAAGGTCCATCTCGTCAAGGCTATGGTTTCTCCAGCGGTCATGGATGAATGTGAATGTTGGACTGTGAAGAGGGCTCAGCACCAAAGAATTGCTGCTTTTGAACTGTGGTCTTGAAGAAGACTCTTGAGAGTCCCTTNTAGCATATTCCAAAGCAGAGACGTTACTTTGCCAAGTAAGGTCCATCTCGTCAAGGCTATGGTTTCTCCAGCGGTCATGGATGAATGTGAATGTTGGACTGTGAAGAGGGCTCAGCACCAAAGAATTGCTGCTTTTGAACTGTGGTCTTGAAGAAGACTCTTGAGAGTCCCTTGGACTGCAAGGAGACCCAACCAGTTCATTCTGAAGGAGATCAGCTCTGGGATTTCTTTGGAAGGAATGATGCTAAAGCTGAAACTCCAGTACTTTGGCCACCTCATAGGACGAGTTGACTCACTCGAAAGCCTTTGATGCTGGGAGGGATTGGGGGCAGGAGGAGAAGGCGACAACAGAGGATGAGATGGCTGGATGGCATCACGGACTCGATGGACATGAGTCTGAGTTAACTCCAGTAGTTGTTGATGGACAGGGAGGCCTAGCGTGCTGTGATTCGTTGGGTCACAAAAAGTCGGACACCACTGAGGGACTGAACTGAACTGAATGTATGAATGTGAGAGTTGTAATATAAAGAAAGCTGAGCACTGAAGAATTGATGCTTTTTAACTGTGGTGATGAAGGCGATTCTTGAGAGTTCCTTGGACAGCAAGGAGATCAAGCCAGTCCATCCTAAAGGAAATCAGTCCTGAATGTTCATGGAAGGACTGATGCTACCTGAGGCTCCAATACTTTGGCTACTTCTGCAAAGAACTGACTCATTGGAAAATACTCTGATGCTGGTAAATACTGAAGGCAGGAGAAGGCGATGCCAGAAGATGACATGTTTGGATGGCATCATGAACTCAATAGACGTAAGTTTGAGCAAGCTCCAGAAGTTTGTGATGGACAGGGAGGCTTGGCTTGATGCAGCCCATGGGCTCACAAAGACCTGGACATGAATGAGTGACTGAACTGAACTGTACTGGAGTGTTTAACCTTGGGTTTATCCTGTTTGGGACTTCCTGGTTTTCTTGGACTTGGGTGGCTACTTCCTTTTCCATTTTATGGAAGTTTTCAACTATTATCTCCTCAAATATTTTCTCAAGCACTTTCTTTTTGCTTTTGTCTGGGACACCTATGATTCAAATGTTTCAACCTTTGATAATCTCTGAGGCTGTCTTCCTTTCTTTTTATTCTTTTTCCCATTTTTCCACTCTTTTTTATTTATTTCCACCTTTATCTTCTTGCTCACTTACCCTTTCTTCTTCCCTAGTTACTCTTCTGTTGCTCCCTCCAGAATGTTTTTAATCTCAGTTATTACATTGTTCATTATGGATTGACTATTCTTTATTTCTTCTAGGTCCTAGCTAAACATTTACTGCATCTTCTCAATCCGTGTCTCTAGTCTATTTATCTGTAATTCCATTTTGTTTTCAAATTTTAATAATCTTTACTATCATTATTCTGAATTGTTTTTCAGTAGACTCTCTATGTCCCCCTCTTTTGTTTGGTTTGGTGATTTTTTTATCATATTACTTCACCTGCTGGATATTTCTCCACCTTTTCTTGTTGTTACTTTTCTGTGTTTGGGGTCTCCTTTCTTCAGGTTGGAGATTCATGGTTCCATTTAATTGTGGAGTCTGCTCCTTGTGGGTGGAGTGGGACCAGTGTCTTGTAAAGGCTTCCTGGTTGAGGGAACCTGTGTCTGTGTTCAGGTGCATGGAACTTGATCTCATTTCTGTGGAAGCCAGTGCAGTGTCCATTAGTGAGTTTTGGGGTTTCAATTGGTTTGGTATGGCTTTGGGCATCTTATCTTTTAATGTTCGGAGCAGTGTTCCTATTTTACTGGAGGATTAGCGTGGATTCTTGTTCACTCTTAGGTGGAGTTTGGCCTCAGTGGAAGTATGGAGACTTTTGGATGGGTTCACATCTGTCAATGTTCCCTGGGATAAGAAGTTCTATGATGGTCCAAAGTTCTGGAGTTGAGCTTTCTGCTTGTCGGTTTCTGTGCTGACCTTTTACAGTAGCATCAGGCCTTCTGTAGCATCAAGACATCTGTGTCCACACAGCACAGAAGATAAAACCTTTAGATTAATGGTGAAGCAACTCTCCATACCCAAGAATAAAGAGATTCACAAAATTATATGGAAAAGAGAAGAGGGAGGAAGGAGATAGAGATGACCAGGAAGAGAGAAGAGAATCTAAAGGGAAGACAGCAATCAAGTCAGTAATCAAATCCCTAAGTGAAAATTGATATTAAAAATTAAACTTTTAAAAGTACAAACTTAATAGTAAAAGATAAAAAAGCAAAAATTAAAAAATAACTATACTAAAAATTAGAAAAAACTAAATTGAGCATGGTGAATATTTACTCTTTAAGTCATGTCTGACTCTTGAAATCCCATGGAGTGTGGCCTGCCAGGCTCCTCTGTCCATGGAAATCTCCAGGCAAAAAAACTTAAATCTGTTGTCATTTCCTTCTCCAGGGCATCTTCCCAACCAGGGAATCAAACTCGGGTCTCCTGAATTGCAGGCAGATGATTTACCAACTGAGCTATGAGGGAAGCCTTAAATTGAACACAAAGAACCATATTAGGACAATATGAGGGAAAATAGAAAGAGGATGGCGAAGAAAGTTAAAAAAAAAGAAAAAAGAAAAAAATTAAAAGAAATTAAATAATAAAACATAAAATTAATAAATATATAGAAAATATATCTAGGTATTTATCTGGAGCTGTTGTGGGCAATGTGGGTCATTTCAAGTCAGATGATCCCTTGTTATGGCTTGTACTTGTTCTCAGTGTCTATAGGTGTCCCTCAAATCCACAGTTTCAGCTTAACTCCAGGATTTTAATCTGCTGTACGTTCCACTTAAGAGGCTGTTCCCCCTTCTTTTCTTGGCTTAGATTGGCTGCAGAAAAGAAGAAGATCTTCTAAGATCTTAGAAGAAGTATCTTCTGTGTCTAATCTCCACCCTGACATGAGGGGGTGAAAGTAGCCACTTATTTGGACTCACTTGATCAGTTGTGTTGTGGAGAGTGAGGGACACTGCAAATAAACACCACTGAGATGTGTGGGTTGTGTTCACAGTAAATGGACCACATGGGGGTTGCCATAGCAGAAGGCAGCATGTACTTCCCAAGTCCATGCTCTCATGCTTCCAAGTGTTCTGTGAAGGCCCAGTCCCAGGTGAGTCATACATTTCCTCAAGGGAGCTGGTCTCAGGCTATGACACTCCTGGCAGATATGATCTGGGATACTTCCTGCCAGTATCCCAGAAAGATATGATTAGCAACAAGCAACCTGCTCACAGATTAGCAGGAGATGTGGTCTCTGTGAACAAGATTGCAGAGGCCCTTAGCCTTCCACCTCTAGCTGTCACACATCTACCTATCTGGCTCTGGGGAAGGCCATAAACAGCAGCCAGCTTGCTCTCCTTCAGTATTCCCTAGAACATGATCCTTTGTTCTGTGGGTGCACCAGGGGTCACAATGTGGCATTAGAGACTTCTTACAGGAAAAGGTTTTTGTTTTTCTTTGTCTCTCTGGTGTTCCTATGGTTTGGGTTTCTATGTCACATTAGTCCCCTCAGAGTCCCCTCAGGGCAGTCAATCCTGGTCCTTTCCCCAAGGACTGATGTTACAGCCTATGCCTCTACACCCAGATCCCACTTGCTGCAGGGAGATACAAGCATGTGAGCTGCTTCTCAGCTGGTAATTGCCATTCAGCATGGATTCTGGTTGTTGTTGTTGTTTTTTTTTTTCCTGTTTATGCTGCACGCTGAGATTCCAAAACTCCCCACTGACCCTGACCCACCTATGAGAGGCTTACCTATTGTGTGGAAATTTCTCCTTCATGACTCCCCTTCCCCAGGATGGGTCTCCATCCCTAAATCCTTAGTCTGGATTTTCATCTTTATTTTTTGTGCTACCTAATTTCAAAGAGATTGGTTTGGCCTTCTGGGTATCTGGGGTCTTCTGCAGCATTCAAAAGTTGTTTCGTGGCTCCACATTCAGATGACCTTTATACATATTTGGGGAGAAAGTGGTCTCCCTTTCCCATTTCTCTGCCATCTTGGAATTTCCTCTGTAATCACTTTTTAAAACACAGGTACACTTAAGAATTATCTTAGAATTGTTGGAAAAATACAAATGCCCAGCTATTTCTTTTGTCTTCAAAGATCCAAATGTGATTCTAATGAGCAACAATGGTTAAAAACAACTGGATGACTTGATGATCTTTTACTTTTATTTAGTTTGTTTCACTTTTTCTAGTTCATATCAGAGATCCCATTTCATTTAGTTTATATTTTCAAATTTCTGCATCTCTTTTTTGTTTTCTTTCTCAAGCCTTTATCAAGTGTAGTAGAAATGCTTTTGTGTGTGTATGTGTGTGTATATATATATTTTGTTTGTTTGTTAGTCCCTCAGTCATATCTGACTCTTTGAGACCCCAGTGATGGCAGCACACCAGGCTTCCCTGTCCTTACTATTTCCCAAAGTTTGCACAAATTCATATCTACTGAGTCAATGATGCCATCCAACTGAAAGGTTGTTGCTGAGTCGTGGAAGACATCAGATCTCTTGGCCTCCAGAGGAGATGAATTCAATCTAGAGCTAGTGATGAGGCTTGATCACTCAGAGCTTTAGTGTAATAAAGTTTTATTAAAGTGTAAAAGAGATAGAGGAAACTTCTGACATAGACATCAGAAGGGGGCAGAAACAGTGCCCCCTCTGCTAGCCTTTAGCAGTATGATACATACCTATCAGCAAGCCATTAATTAGAGAGAAGAAATATCTTAAAACTCAGAGTTGCACCAGGCCCCTTACCCACAATATGAATTTTGAGATAACATTGGCACAAGGTGAATCATCCCGGCCATAAAATGATTGACATGAATCGTGAAGAAAGGCAGGTTTCGAAGTAAATATATAGTTTCATTAACACAGATTAGGAGAACAATGAATGAGTAAAACTTACTGGTTTGTTGAGTCCTTATCTGTTCTGGATCTTAAGCAGTGGAACCAACTTGAAGAACGGAAGTCTAGGATAAATCATTTCAGTCAGTTCAGTCACGTAGTCTTGTCTGACTCTTTGCGACCGCATGAATCGCAGCATGCCAGGCCTCCCTGTCCATCATCATCTCCCAGAGTTCACTCAGACTCACGTCCATCGAGTCAGTGATGCCATCCAGTCATCTCATCCTCTGTCGTCCCCTTCTCCTCCTGCCCCCAATCCCTCCCAGCATCACAGTCTTTTCCAATGAATCAACTCTTTGCATGACATGGCCAAAGTACTGGAGTTTCAGCTTTAGCATCATTCCTTCCAAAGAACACCCAGGACTGATCTCCTTTAGAATGGACTGGTTGGACCTCCTTGCAGTCAAAGGGACTCTCAAGAGTCTTCTTCAGCACCACAGTTCAAAAGCATCAATTCTTTAGCACTCAGCCTTCTTCACAGTCTAAATCTAACATCCATACATGACCACTAGAAAAACCATAGTTGTTAATATTTTATTATGAAATATGTATTTCATTACGCATTCTAAATAAAAGTCCTTTGATGTATATATCATGAATATTTTATCCTAGATTGTGGCTTGTAAAAGAATGAAATGAGAACACTTTCTAACATCATACACAAAAATAAACTCAAAATGGATTAAAGATCTAAAATTAAGACCAGAAGCTATAAAACTCTTAGAGGAAAACATAGGCAAAACACTCTCTGACATAAATCACAGTGGGATCCTCTATGACCCACCTCCCAGAAAACTGGAAATAAAACCAAATATAAACAAATGGGACCTAATTAAAACTAAAAGCTTCTGCACAAAGAAGGAAAATATAATCAAGGTGAAAATACAGCTTTCAGAATGGGAGAAAATAATAGCAAATGAAGCAACTGACAAACAACTAATCTCAAAAATACACAAGCAACTCCTGCAGCTCAATTCCAGAAAAATAAATGACCCAATCAAAAAATGGGCCAAGGAACTAAACAGACATTTCTCCAAAGAAGACATACAGATGGCTAACAGACACATGGAAAGATGCTCAACATCACTCATTATCTGAGAAATGCAAATCAAAACCACAATGAGGTACCATTTCATGCCAGTCAGAATGGTTGTGTTCCAAAAGTCTACAAGCAATAAAAGCTGGAGAAAGTGTGGAGAAAAGGGAACCCTCTTACACTGTTGGTGGGAATGCAAACTAGTACAGCCACTACGGAAAACAGTGTGGAGATTCCTTAAAAATTTGCACAGATAACTTCCTTATGACCCAGCAATCCCACTGCTGGCCATACATACTGAGAAAACCAAAATTGAAAGAGATACGTGTACCTCAATGTTCATTGCAGCACACTTTATAGTAGCCAGGACATGGACCAACCTAAATGTCCATCAGCCGACAATTGGATAAGAAAGCTGTGGTACACACAAACAATGGAGTATTACTCAGCTATTAAAATAATACATTTGAATCAGTTCTAATGAGGTGGAAGAAACTGGAGCCTATTATACAGAGTGAAGTAAGCCAGAAAGAAAAACACCAATACGGTATACTAATGCATATATCTATAATTTAGAAAGATGGTAACGATAGCCCTGTATGCGAGACAGCAGAAGAGACATGGATGTATGGAACAGTCTTTTGGACTCTGTGAGAGAGGAAGAAAGTGGGATGATTTGAGAGAATGGCATTGAAACATGTATAATATCATAAATGAAACAAATCGCCAGTCCAGGTTCAATTCATGATACTGGATGCTTGGGGCTGGTGCATTGAGACAACCCAGAGAGATGGTACAGGGAAGGAGAGAGGGGGGCTCAGGATGGGGAACACGTGTATATCTGTGGCAGATTCATTTTGATGTATGGCAAAACCAATAAAATATTGTAAAGTAATTAACCTCCAATTAAAATAAATAAATTATATTTTAAAAAAATACAAAAAAAAAAAGTCTTCTCCAACACCACAGTTCAAAACCATAAATTCTTCGGCACTCAGCCTTCCACACAGTCCAACTCTCACATCCACACATGACCACTGGAAAAACCATAGCCTTGACTAGATGGACCTTACTCAGCAAAGTAATGTCTCTGCTTTTGAATATGCTATCTAGGTTGCTCATAACTTTCCTTCCAAGGAGTAAGCGTCTTTTAATTTCATGGCTGCAATCACCATCTGCAGTGATTTTGGAGACAAAAAAGTCTGACACTATTTCCACTGTTTCCTCATCTATTTGCCATGAAGTGATGGGACTGGATGCCATGATCTTCATTTTCTGAATGTTGAGCTTTAAGCCAACTTTTTCACTCTCTTCTTTCACTTTCATCAAGAGGCTTTTTAGTTCTTCTTCACTTTCTGCCATAAAGGTGGTGTCATCTGCGTATCTGAAGTTATTGATATTTCTCCTGGTAATCTTAATTCCAGCTTGTGCTTCTTCCAGNGATGCCATGATCTTCATTTTCTGAATGTTGAGCTTTAAGCCAACTTTTTCACTCTCTTCTTTCACTTTCATCAAGAGGCTTTTTAGTTCTTCTTCACTTTCTGCCATAAAGGTGGTGTCATCTGCGTATCTGAAGTTATTGATATTTCTCCTGGTAATCTTAATTCCAGCTTGTGCTTCTTCCAGCCCAGGGTTTCTCCTGATATACTCTGCATATAAGTTAAATAAGCAGGGTGACAATATATAACCTTGATGTATGGCTTTTCCTATTTGGAACCAGTCTGTTGTTCCATGTCCAATTCTAAATGTTGCTTCCTGACCTGCATATAGGTTTCTCAAGAGAAAGGTCAAGTGGTCTGGTATTCCCATCTCTTTCAGAATTTACCACAGTTTATTGTGATCCACACAGTCAAAGGCTTTGACATACTCAATAAAGCAGAAATAGATATTTTTCTGGATCTCTCTTGCTTTTTCGATGATCCAATGGTTGTTGGCAATTTGATCTCTGGTTCCTCTGCCTTTTCTAAGACCAGCTTAAAGATCTGGAAGTTCCCGGTTCACATATTGCTGAAGCCTGGCTTGGAGAATTTTCAGCATTGCTTTACAATCCTGTGAGATGAGTACAATTGTGCAGTAGTTTGAACATTCTTTGGCATTGCCTTTCTTTGGGATTGGAATGAAAACTGACCTTTTCCAGTCCTGTGGCCACTGCTGAGTTTTCCAAATTTGCTGGCATATTGAGTGCAGCACCTTCACAGCATCATCTTTCAGGATTTGAAATAACTTAACTGAAATTCCATCATCTCCACTATCTTTGTTAGTAGTGATGCTTTCTAAGGCCCACTTGACTTCACATTCCAGAATGTCTGGCTCTAGGTGAGTAATCATACCATTGTGATTATCTGGGTCGTGAAGATCTTTTTTGTATAGTTCCTCTGTGTATTCTTGCCACCTCTTCTTAATATCTTCTGCTTCTGTTAGGTCCATACCATTTCTGTCCTTTATTGAGCCCATTTTGTCTGAAACATTCCCTTGGTATCTCTAATTTTCTTGAAGAGATCTCTAGTCTTTCCCATTCTGTTGTTTTCCTCTATTTCTTTGCATTGATCACTCAGGAAGGCTTTCTTATCTCTCCTTGCTATTCTTTGGAACTCTGCATTCAGATGCTTATATCTTTCCTTTTCCCCTTTGTTTTTCACCTCTCTTCTTTTCACAGCTATTTGTAAGGCCTCCCCACACAGCCATTTTGCTTTTTTGCATTTCTTTTCCATGGGGATGGTCTTGATCCCTGTCTCCTGTACAATTTCATGACCCTCACTCCATAGTTCATCAGACACTCTATCTATCGGATCTAGTCCCTTAAATATATTTCTCACTTCCACTGTATAATCATCAGGAATTTGATTTTGGTCATACCTGAATGGTCTAGTGGTTTTCCATACTTTCTTCACTTTAAGTCTGATTTTGGCAATAAGGAGCCCATGATCTAATCCACAGTCACCTCCCAGTCTTGTTTTTGTTGCCTGTATAGAGCTTCTCCATCTTTGGCTGCAAAGATTATAATCCATCTGATTTTGGTGTTAACCGTCTGTTGATGTCCATGTGTAGAATGTTCTCCTGTGTTTTTGGAAGAAGGTGTTTACTATGACCAGTGCGTTCTCTTGGCAAAATTCTCTTAGCCTTTGCCCTGCCTCATTCTGTATTCCAAGGCTAAATTTGCCTGTTATTCCAGGTGTTTCTTGACTTCCTACTTTTGCATTCCAGTCCCCTTTAATGAAAAGGACATCTTTTTTGGGTGTTAGTTCTAAAAGATCTTGCAGGTCTTCATAGAACCGTTCAACTTCAGCTTCTTCAGCGTTACTGGTTGGGGCATAGACTTGGATTACTGTGATATTGAATGGTTTGCCTTGGAAATGAACAGAGATCATTCTGTCGTTTTTGAGATTGCATCCAAGTACTGTATTTCAGACTCTTGTTGACCATGATGGCTACTCCATTTCTTCTAAGGGATTCCTGCCTGCAGTAGTAGATATGAGGGTCATCTGAGTTAAATTCATCCATTCCAGTCCGTTTTAGTTTGCTGATTTCTAGAATGTTGAAGTTCATTCTTGCCATCTCCTGTTTGACCACTTTCAATTTGCCTTGATTCATGGACCTGACATTCCAGGTT
Organism: Neotragus moschatus; assembly: GCA_006410615.1. Lineage (NCBI taxonomy): Eukaryota > Metazoa > Chordata > Mammalia > Artiodactyla > Bovidae > Neotragus > Neotragus moschatus. The sequence goes on from SJYA01000858.1 coordinate 93,596, forward strand.
CTTATGCAGTATTGCACTTTATAGCATCGGACCTTGCTTCTATCATGAGTCACATCCACAATTGGGTATTGATTTTGCTTTGGCTCCATCCCTTCATTCTTTCTGCAGTTATTTCTCCACTAATCTCCAGTAGCATATTGGGCATCTACTAATAGCTTAAAAAAAAACATTTCATAACAAAAACACATTGGTTAGCTTGAGATTTGAGAAAAGTTACGTTCAGGTGGAACCAGGTGTCATCATGGCAGTCCAGTTTTTTAAGAGAAACCTTTTAATTTTGTATAGAGAAGGGAAAACAAACAAACAAACAAACACCTGACACTTGTTGTTTGTTTCCTCCTGCTGTTTAAGAGAGAGATAAGCAATGTCTGACATTTGCAGCCTATTTCCTCCATTTGGAGATTCCTGGACTGCCTACCTGTTACCCTCTCACAACTATCTCATCCTGAATCTTTCTCAGCGTCAAGATCTTTTCAGTGAGTTGGCTCATTGAAGTTCATCTTTAGCATCAGTTCTTCCAATGAATATTCTTGGTTAATTTCTTTTAGGATTGACTGGTTTGGTCTTCTGCCATCCAAAGGATTCTCAAGAATCTTTCCAGCACCACAGTTCAAAAGCACCAGTTCAGTGCTCAGTGTTCTTTATTGTCTAATGCTCACATCTGTACATGACTACTGGAAAACCTGTATCTTGGACTACCCATTTCTTGGTCAACGCATATCTTAACCTTTGTCAGCAAAGTGATGTCTTAGCTTTTTACACTTTAAATACACATTAATACACTGTCTATATTTGTCATAGCATTCCTTCCAAAGAGCAAGTGTCTTTTAATTTTATAGCTGCAGACCATGTACGCAGTGATTTTGGAGCCCAAGAAAATAAAGTCTGTCACTGTCTCCATTGTTTTCCCATTTCTTTGCCATGAGGTGATGGGGCAGGATGCCATGATCATAGCTTTTTTTTTTGAATGTTGAATTTTAAGACAGCTTTTTTACTCTCTTTTACCTTCAACAAGAGGCTCTTTAGTTCCTTTTTGCTTTCTGACATTAAGGTGGTATCATCTGCATACCTGAGGTTATTTATATTTCTCTCAGCAATCTTGCTTGCAGCTTGAACATTATCCAGCCCTGCCTTTCACATGATGTACTCTGCATGTAAAGTTAAATAAGCTGGGTGACAATATGCATCTTTGACATACTCCTTTCCCAGTTTGAACTAGTTCATTGCCCCATGTCCAGTTACAGTTGTTTCTTCTTTTCCTCCATGCAGGTTTCTCAGGAGGCAGGTAAAGTGGTCTTGTATTTCCTTCTTTAAGAATTTTCTAGTTTGCTGTGATCCACACAGCCAAAAGGCTTTAGCATAGTCAATGAAGCAGAAGTTTTTCTGGAATTAATTTGCTTTTCTTATGATCTAATGGTCATTGGCAATTTGATTTCTGGTTCATCTGCCTTTTCTAGAAGTAGATTGTGGATCTGGAAGTTCTCAGTTCACATACTGCTGAAGCCTAGCTTTAAGAATTTTGAGCATAACCTTGCAACATGTAAATGAGTGCAATTGTTTGGTAGCTTCAACATTCTTTGTCATTGCCCTTCTTTGGGATTGGAATGAAAACTGACATTTTCCAGTCTTCTGGCCACTGCTGTTTTCCAAATTTGCTGGCATATTGAGTGCAGTACTTTCACACTATCATTTATTTTTTTTAATTTGCAATAGTTTAGAAGAATTCCATCACCTCCACTAGCTTTGTTTGTAGTGATGCTTCCTAAGGCCCATTTGACTTCGCACTTCAGGATTTCTGGCTCTAGTGAGTGAGCACACAATCGTGGTTGTGTGGGTCATTAAGATGTTTTTTTGTATAGTTCTTCTGTGTATTCTAGCCACCTCTTCTTAATATATTTTACTTCTATTTAGTCTATACTGTTTCTGTCCTTTATTATGCCCTTCTTTGCATGACATGTTCCCTTGTTAGCTCTAATTTTCTTGATGAAATCTTTAGTTATTCCCATTTTGTTGTTTTCCTCTATTTCTTTACATTGTTCCCTTAAGAAGGCTTTCTTATCTCTCCTTACTATTCACTGGAACTCTGCATTCAGATGGATACCTCTTTCTTTTTCTCCTTTTGCTTCTCTTCTTTCCTCAGCTATTTTTAAGGCCTTCTCAGACTATTTTGCCTTGTCGCATTCCTTTTTCTTGAGAATGATTTTTATCATTGCCTCCTGTAAAATATTATGAACCTCTGTCCATTGTTCTTCAGACACTCTATCTATCCAATCTAATTCCTTTAATCTCTTTGTTACTTCTACTGTATAATCATAAGGGATTTTCTTTAGGTCATACCTGAATGCCGTAGTGGTTTTCCCTATCTTCTTTAATTTAAGTCTGAATTTTGCAATAAGGAGCTCATGATCAGATCCACAGTCAGCTCTCAGTCTTGTTTGTGCTCACTGCATGGTGATTTTGATATTGACCATCTGATGATATCCATGTGTAGAGTAGTGTCTTTTTCTTTCTTTCTTTTTTTTTTTTTTTTTTGGAAAAAAATATTTGCTATTATTAGTGCATTCTCTTGCTAGAATTCTGTTAGCCATTGCCCTGCTTCATTTTGATAAGTCAAACTGGCCTGTTCCTCCAGGTATATCTTGACTTCCTACTTTTGCANTTTTTTTTTTTTTTTTGGAAAAAAATATTTGCTATGATCAGTGCATTCTCTTGCTAGAATTCTGTTAGCCATTGCCCTGCTTCATTTTGATAAGTCAAACTGGCCTGTTCCTCCAGGTATATCTTGACTTCCTACTTTTGCATTCCAGTCCCCTATGATGAGAAGGACATCTTTTATTTTATTGTTTTTCTTTTTGGCTTAGTTCTAGAAGTTCTTGTAGGTCTTCATAGAACCATCCAATTTCAGCTTTTTTAGCATTAGTGGTTGGGGCATAGACTTGGTTTACTGTGATCATTGTCATTTTTGAGATTGCACCCAAGTACTGAATTTCAGACTCTTTTGTTGACTATGAGGACTACTCCATTTCTTCTAAAGGATTCTGCCCAAAATAGTAGATATAATGGTCATCTGAATTAAATTCACCCATTCCCACCCATTTTAATTCATTGATTCCTAAAATGTCAGTGTTCATTCTTCCATCTCATGTTTGACTATCTCCACTTTACCTTGATTCATGAACCTAACATTCCAGGTTCCTATGCCATATTGTTCTTTACAGCAGTGGACTTTACTTTCACCACCAGACACATTAAAAATTGGGCTTCTTTTCTACTTTGGCTCAACCTCTTCATTCTTTCTGGCAGCATACTGGGAACCTACCAGTCTTGGAGGTTCATTTATCAGTGTCACATCTTTTAGCTTTTTCAAACTGTTCATAGCATTTTTAAGGCAAGAATGCTGAAGTTGTTTCCCATTCCCTTCTCCAGTGGACCACATTTTATCAGAAGTCATATATATATATATATATATATATATATGTATAAAAACTTACAAATTTTTGCTTAATTAAAATATTTGTGACATTTTGGTTCCAATTGTTTGACTAAGTATGAGAGGAATGATAGATTTCTAATTTGTGTTCACAAAATTTTGATATAGTTGTATTTATTCTGGCATCTAGTATTACTACTAAAAGCTTAGAAACATTATTTTATTGATTTAAAAAACTGAATGAGTCTTAAGACCTCTAATCCAATTCTGAAAATATAAGGAAATATTATGTTGTAAAAATAAAGAGGAGATTAACATGCCATACCATATTATTAACTCTAGTACAGATTTTGTTCTAAATTTTTGCTAGTGTCTGTTATTTATTTTCATACCTTTTCAAGATTCCACATTGTTTAGTTGCATTGAGCAACTGCATGCAACAAATCCTGATAAATTCTTGTTTCATCTTTATTCTGTTGCAAATGTTTTCTAATTTTCCATGTAATGGCTTCTTAGACATATTCATCATTTAAAAGTGAACATTTAATTTCCAAAATATCTGGATTTTTTAAGTATCCTTGATGTTAATTTCTCATTTTGATATTAATTTCTCATTTAAATGCTTTCTTCTCTGCAAACATCCTCTGTTTTTTCAGTCTTTTAACCTTTATGAGGTATTCAATGGTTAAGTCAAAGATTTATCTTGGTAAATATTACATTGTAGTTGAAAATATGTAGGTTATTTTCAAATATCTTCTGATATTGATTTCTAACATAATTCCACAGTGAAAAGTGAACAGACTCTGTGTGATTTCAATACCTTTAGTTCATAAAGTTTTTTCGCACCTTGTTTTATGTCCCTGGATATATTCCAGTGTCTCCTGATTTATAGTCTATGGGAACTTGAATAGAATTTATACCCCACAGTTGTGTGAAAATTGTGTAAATCTTTATTATGTTGAATTGGTTCATAGTGCTTTTCAGGTCTATTATATCCTTCTACTTTTCTTAATTAATTTTTAATTTTTAAAACTTCAACTAGATGCTTTCAAAGGCATGAAGAGACCTGAGCGCAGGCGGCTGCGGAGCCGGCTCACTTGAGCGCAGGCGGCTGCGGGGCTGGCTCACTTGAGCACGGCCAAGAGGAATCACCCCACGTCCAAGAGACAGCAGCAGAGAGTCCCGGGCTGTGACGGCACAGGAAGGGCTGAGAGGAGATACCCCACTTCCGAGGTCAGGGGCAGCAGACGAGAGTGCCAGGCTGCAAGGGCACGGGAACAGCTGAGAGGAGCCACCCCACTTCCCACTCAGCGCGCAGAGAGGAGCTACCCCACGTCGGAGGACAGAGACAGCGGCTGGGAGTCCCGGGCTGTGGCGGCGCAGGAACAGCTGAGAGGAGCCATCCCACTTCCGAGGTCAGGGGCAGCGGCCGAGAGTNCTTTCTTATCTCTTCTTGATATTCTTTGGAACTCTGCATTCAGATGTTTATATCTTTCCTTTTCTCCTTGTTTTTTTGCCTCTCTTCTTTTCACAGTTATCTGTAAGGCCTCCTCAGACAGCCATTTTGCTTTTTTGCATTTATTTTCCATGGGGATGGTCTTACACAAAAACTCCCTAAATGTTTGTATTATACCGTATTTGCTTTATCTATTATTGCTATTATTTCTGAAACATTTAAGAGTAAGTTTTACACATAAAGACCTTTTACTCCTAAATACATCATTGTGTATTCCCTCATAGGGATACATGAAGGAAACCCTCATGAATCAGGAGCTCCCTCATAGCTCAGTTGGTAAATCGTCTGCCTGCAATGCAGGAGCCCTGGGTTTGATTCCCAGGTTTGGAAGATTCCCTGGAAAAGGAAATAGCAACCAGCTTCGGTGTTCTTACCTGGAGAATGCCATGGACCAAGGATCCTGGTGGGCTACAGTCCTTGGGTTCACAAGAGTTGGACATGACTTAGCAGCTAAACCACCACCACCACATCACTATGTATTTCCTATATCTTGAATAGCCACACTATGATTATAAAAAGTAGAAAATTAATATTGATTCCATGTATCCATCTTAAGTAAAGGCGTTATTAAATTTTTGCTTATTTTGTAATAATTTACCTTATAGCAATAGGGAAAAAAAAAAAAAAGAAGTCCCTTGCCCAGGATTCATTCAGGAACATGTTCTGTTAGTTGTCATCCCTCCTTAGTCCATAAGCTGGAGCAGTCCCTTAGCTATTTTTGTGTTTTATAATTTGACACTTTGAAGAGCACATTTCTTATTTGAGGATTGTTTGATATTTCTTCAGTATTAGACAATGATTGTCTTCCTTGGTGACTCAGTGGTAAAGAATTCACCTGCCAAAGCAGGAAGATCCCATATGCCATGGAGCAACTAAGCCTATGTACCACAACTATTGAGGCTGTGCTCTAGAGCTGGGGAACCTCAACCACTGACCCCATGTGTTGCAACTACTGAAGCCTGTGTGCCCTAGAGCCTGTGCTCCATAACAACAGAAGCCACTGCAATGAGAAAGTAGCTCCCACTCACCACAACTAGAGAAAAACAATGAACACCGAGCACAGCCAAAAATAAATAAATAAAATTATTTAAAAATATTAGAGTCTATGACTTTTGAGTTGGAATATAAAGTAACGTTGAATGCGTCATAGTGATATTAACACTGATCATTTGGTTAAGGTAGTATCTCATGTATTTTTCCCACTGGAGGGAGATTTAAAGACTATATACCTTGTTTTTTTTCATTATGATAAAGAGTCTAAAGACAATCACCATCATTTATTCCTGCACAAATTGCATGTTGCTCCTCACATCCAGAGGTGGAATCTAGTTTTCTTCACGTAAATCTGAGCTGGTGTTGGTGAGCTGCTTGACAAATAAAATAAGGTAGAAAGGGTGTTCTGCTGCCTCTGAGTCTAAGTCACAAATAGCTTTTCAGGCTCCATATTGACATTCTGAAAGGCTTGCTCTCTTGATGTAGCCTCTCAGAACTCAACTGAAGCTACATCTGAGTTCTACAGTAGTAGCAGTATAGGATAGTAGTCTATATGACTACTCTATATGAAGTTTTTCTCACTATTATACATTGAAATATGACTTGATATTCACCAGAGATAAAGCAGATGTGCTAAGCATTCCCTGTGGGCTCCTGCTGGAGACAGAAATGGTGCCACCTGAGATGAATCCAAGAAATCATCTTTGGAGCAGGATCTGGGTGAGTTGGAGGAGATGGAGAGTAAATAACGGGTTCAAGAAAGATGTGAACAAATCTTAAATAGTTAAGTCAGAGGGCCTTAAGTGTTTTTAGGTACCACTGAGTATCTGAAAATCCAGAGGAAGGCTAGAGCAGGGTCTGGGGGGGGGGCCTTGCTGTCTCAATTCCAAAACACAGGGAATATGAAGTCTCATGATATCTGACCTCAATTTTAATAGGGCTACACACTCATTTACTTAAAGTAGAATATAAACCAATGTATAATTTCATCTGCCTTATTTTTCTCTCCATATTCAGTGAAAAGAAATTATGCATATAATGACAGTGTCCAGGCATCCAGCCCCCCAAATGGAGTGTCTGATTGTGATCCATCATAATGACATTTCAGCTCTAGCAAAGATGGCACTGGGGCACACAATACAGGAGTAAAATTGAAAGAAGCAAGATTTTAGAAGGCATACATCTGAAAGAGAACAGGTAGGGAGGGGTAGAGATGGAATACAATCTTTACCAGTTAGCAGCATCATCATTTCACCTCAAACTCAATCAAAACTCTTTTATATTGTTCTTTTTTCTTTTAGAATGGATACCCAAAGATCGTATGTTTTTGTCATTTGGGAGCTTATCAATTCAGTTCAGTAGCTCAGTCGTGTCCGACTTTTTTTAACCCCATGAATTGCATCACGCCATTATCTCTGTCGATCACCAACTCCCGGAGTTCACCCAAACTCATGTCCATCGAGAAGGTGATCCAATCCAACCATCTCATCCTCTGTGGTCATCTTTTCCTCCTGCCCCCAATCCCTTCCAGCATCAGAATCTTTTCCAATGAGTCAACTCTTTGCATGAAGTGGCCAACTTTAGCATCATTCCCTCCAAAGAACAGNCCAACTCCCGGAGTTCACCCAAACTCATGTCCATCGAGAAGGTGATCCAATCCAACCATCTCATCCTCTGTGGTCATCTTTTCCTCCTGCCCCCAATCCCTTCCAGCATCAGAATCTTTTCCAATGAGTCAACTCTTTGCATGAAGTGGCCAACTTTAGCATCATTCCCTCCAAAGAACAGCCAAGGCTGATCTCCTTCAGAATGGACTGGTTGGATCTCCTTGCAGTCCAAGGGACTCTCAAGAGTCTTCTCCAACACCACAGTTTAAAACCATCAATTATTCGGTGCTCAGTTTTCTTCACAGTCCAACTCTCACATCCATACATGACCACTGGAAAAACTTATATGGATACTCTTAAATCAGATAAGATCTAAGTTAGTGGTTGTTTCACCAAGACAGCTAAATCCTCCTTGGAAGATAAATCAGAGAAAGGGAACATAGAGACCTTAATTTGATTGATTGTTTGTAAAATCAAACAGAATTTCTTTCTTTCTTTCTTTTTTTTTTTATGCTGCTTTGAATTTTTGTCATATATTGGCTTATCACTGGATCAAATTTAGAGGGAAGCCATGCAAAGAACATTGTATGCATGCATGCCAGGTCATCTCAGTTGTGTCTGACTCTTTGCAACCATATGAACTGTAGTTTGCCAGGCTCCTCTGTCCATGTGGATTCTTCAGGAAAGTATACTAAAGTCGGTTGCCATGCCCTCCTCCAGTAGATCTTCCCAACCCAGGGATCAATCCCATGTTTCTTATGTCTCTTGCATTGGCAAGTGGGTTCTTTACCACTAGGGCCACCTGGGAAGCCTAAAAAGAACATTAATCGTCATATAATAGTATTAATATAATAAATTAGCATTAATTACATTAAGTAAATTAATTACCTGTTAATTATATTAAACAGACTAATATTAATATATAATACTATATAATATATATTAATATGTTATATTATTAAGGGAGTTATTACAAAATTTTGCTATTTAAGAAAATATGAAGGGATTCAAGGTTAGGTCATCTGGAAAGTATTTATTTGAATAGATACATGTTAGAGAATTATGACTAAATTCTTAAAGTTAAAAAGATAAAAAAGATGCATCAAAGATAAGAGGGAATAGAAAGTAATTGGAGAAGGCACTTATAATATTTCCTCTTAGATGGGATCCTAACTGCCAAGTGTGATCAGTTTGTCTGTACAATTACTCTAACACTCAACATCCTGATCTATGTCCAATCTTCCAAGTTTTTAGCTTGAGTTGCTCAGATGATCCCCGAACCCTCCAGGATACTTGAGTTAGGCAGAGAGTCAAACTTGAATCCAATGCTAGTGGGATTTCCTAGCTATCAGTTCAAGAGCTGGTGAGAAAGTTTCCAGTTAGAGAATCATTAGTACTTGTGAAAGAACCCTGGGCTAAAGAGGCACAGAGAGTCCCATACAGGATAAACCCAAGGAGAAACACACCAAGAAACATATTATCAACATATATCAATTACTTTTTATCAAACTAACAAAGACTAAACACAAAGAAATAATTTTAAAGCAGCAAAGGAGAAGCAACAAGTAACATACAAGGGAAATGACATATGTTTAAGAGCTGATCTTACAGCAGAAACTGAAAAATCAACAACCAAGATTACTGTAGCTGGCAAGTATCTCATTCAAATTGATGGAGAAATAAAAAGCTTTTCAGACAAGTAGAAGTTAAGAGAATTCAGTATCACCAAACCAGCTTTATAACAAATGTTAAAGGGACTTATATAATGAAGAAATAAAAGATCCATGAACATGCTATATTTCTCCATCTATTAGTGTCCTCTTTGATTTATTTCACCAGTGTTTTATAGTTTTCTATATATAGGTCTTTAGTTTCTTTAGGTAGATATATTCCTAAGTATTTCATTCCTTTCATTGCAATGGTGAATTAAATTATTTCCTTAATTTCTCTTTCTATTTTCTCANAGTCCAGGTTCAATGCATGATACAGGATGCTTGGGGCTGGTGCACTGGGATGACCCAGAGGGATGGTATAGGGAGGAAGGTGGAAGGGAAGTTCAAGATGGGGAACACATGTATATCTGTGGCAGATTCATGTTGATGTACGGCAAAACCAGTACAATATTGTAAAGTAATTAGCCTCCAATTAAAATAAATTTATATTAAAAAAGAAATAAAATAGAAGGAAAAAATCTACAAAATCAATCCCAAACAGTTAAGACAATTACAATAGGAACACATATATCAATAATTACTTTAAATGTAAATGGACTAAATGCTCCAACCAAAAGACACAGACTGGCTGAGTGGATACATAAACAAGACCCATATATATGCTGTCTACAAGAAACCCACTTCAGATCTCAAGACACATATAGACTGAAAGTGAAAGGATGGAAAAACATATTCTATGCAAAATGGAAGCAAAATAAAACTGAAGTAACAACACTCTTATCAGACAATATACACCATAAAATAAAGAAGATTACAAGAGATAAGGAAGGACAGTACATAATGATCAGGGGATCAATCCAAGAGGAAGGCATAACTATTGTAAATATCTATGCACCCAACATAGGGCACCTCGATACATAAGACAAACACTAACAGACATAAAAGGAGAAATTGACAGTAACACAATAATACTAGGAGACACCACACTCACACCAACAGACAGATCATTAAAACAGATGATAAGGAAACACAAGTCTTAAATGATACATTAGATGAGATAGATCTCATGATATCTTCAAGACATTTCATTTAAATGCAGAAGAATATACCTTCTTAAGTGCACATGGAACATTCTCCAGGATAGACCAAATCTTGGGTCACAAATCAAACCTCAGTAAATTTAAGAAAATTGAAATTGTATCAAGTATTTTCTCTGACCACAATGCTATCAGACTAGATATAAATTACAAGAAAAAACTGTAACAAACACAAACACATGGAGATAAAACAAGTTTCTAAATAACCAACAGGTTACTGAAGAAATCAAAAAGGAAATTAAAAAAACAAATTCCTGAAATAAGTGACGATAAAAACACAACTCAAGACCTATGTGATGTAGCAAAAGCAGTTTTAAGAGGGAAGTTTATAGCAATACAATCCTACCTCAAGAAACAAGAAAAGCATTCAATAGACAACCTAACTCTATATAAAGCAACTGGAAAAGAAAGAACAACAACAAAAAAAAGTTAGTAGAAGGAAAGCAATCATAAAGATCTGAGCAGAAATGAATGAAAAAGAAATGGAAAAAAAATAGTAAAGATGAATAAAAGTAAAACCTGGTTCTTTGAGAAGATAAAAGAATTGACAAACCTCTAGACAGATTCATCAAGAACAAAAGAGAGAAGAATTAAACCAACAAAATTAGAAATAAAAAAGGACAGGTTACAATAAACAATGCAGAAATACAAAGGATTATGGGAGACTATTATGAACAACTATATGGCAAAAAAACTAGATAACCTGGAAGAAACGGACAGATTCTTAGAAAAGTTCAATCTTCTAAGGCTGAACCAGGAAGAGATATAAATTATGAACAACCCAATTATAAGCATTTAAATTGAAGCTGTGATCAAAAATCTTTCAGAAAACAAAAGCCCAGGACCAGATGGCTTCACAGGGGAATTCTATTAAACATTTATAGAAGAGCTAATGGCTATCCTTCTAAAACTGTTTCAAAAAATTGTAGAGGAAGGAACACTTCCAAACTCATTCTATGAGGCCACCATCACCCTGATAGCAAAACCAGAGAAAGACAACATTAAAAAAAGAATACTACAGGCCAATGTCATTGATGAACATAGATGCAAAAGTCCTCAACACAATTTTAGCAAACAGAATTCAGCAGCACATAAAAAAGCTCATATACCATGATCAAATTGGGTTTATTCCAGGGATGCAAGGATTCTTCAATATACAGAAGTTAATCAATGTGATATACCATATTGACAAATTTAAAGATAAACATATGATCATCTCAATAGATTCAGAAAAAGCCTTTGACAAAATTCAGCACCCATTTATGAGTAAAACTTTTCAAAAAATTGTCATAGAAGGAACCTCCCTCAACATAGTAAAGACCATATATGATAAGCATACAGCAAACATTATTCTCAATGTTGAAAAACAGAAAGCAGTACCCCTAAGATCATGAACAAGAAAAGACTGTCCACCTTCACCACTATTACTCAGCATATTTATGAAAGTCCTAGCCATAGCAATCAGAAAAGAAAAAGAAATAGAAGAAATTCATAACAGAAAAGAATTAAAGCACTGACTATTTGCATATAACATGATACTGTACATAGAAACCCTAAAGATAGTATCAGAAAATTACTAAAGCTATTCAGTGAATTTAGCAAAGTTGCAGGATACAAAATCAATACACAGAAATTACTTGCAGTTCCATATACTAACAATGAAATATTAGAAACAGAAATTAAGGAACCAATCCCACTCAACATTGCAACAAAAATAATTAAATATCTAGGAATAAATTTTCTAAGGAGACAAAGAACTGTACACAGAAAATAATAAGACACTAATGAAAGAAATCAAAGATGACATAAACAGATGGAGAGATATTCCATATTCCTGAGTAGGAAGAGTCAATATTGTAAAAATGACTATACAACCAAATGCAATCTTTAGATTCAATGTGATCGCTATCAAATTATCAATGGTGTTTTTCTCAGAATTTCAACAAAACATTTCACAATTCATATGGAAACACACCTGATTAGCCAAAGCAGTCTTGAGAAAGAAGATTGGAGCTGGAGGAATAAACCTTCCTGACTTCAGATTATACTACAAAGCTACAGTCATCAAGACACTATGGTACTGGCACAAAAACAGAAATATAGACCAATGGAACAAGATAGAAAGCCCAGAAATAAACCCATGCACCTATGGGTTCCTTTGTTTTGACAAAGGAGGCTAGAATATATCATGGGGCAAAGACAGCCTTTTCAGTAAATGGTGCTGGGAAAACTGGACAGTTACATGTAAAAGAATGAAATTAGGACACTTCCTAGCACCATACACAAAGATAAACTCAAAATGGATTAAACATCTAAATGTAAGACCAGAAACTATAAAACTCTTGGACAAAAATATAGTCAGAACACTAGATGACAAGTCAAAGCAAAATCTTCTCTGACCCATCTCCTAGAGAAATGGAAATAAAAACAAAAGTAAACAAGTGTAACCTGATTAAACTTAAAAACTTTTGCACAGCAAAGGAAACTATAAGCAACACTTGAAAAGTCAACACTCAGAATGGGAGAAAATAATCACAAATGAAACAACTGACAAAGGATTAATTTCGAAAATACACACGTAACTCATAGAACTCAATAATAGCAAAACAAAGAACCCAATCAAAAAGTGGGAAAATGACCTAAACAGACATGTCTCCAAAAGACATACAGACGGCTAACAAACACATGAAAAGATGCTCAATATCACTCATTATTAGAGAAATGCATATCAAAACTACAATGAGATATCATCTCACACTGGTCAGAATTGTCCTCATCAAAAAGTACAAAGAATAAATGCTGGAGAGGGTGTGGATAAAAGGGAACACTCTTGCACTGATGGTCGGAATGTAAATTGATACAGCCACTATGGAAAATGGTATGGAGATTCCTTAGAAAACTAGGAATAAAGCCAACATATGACTCAGCAATCCCACTACTAGGCATATATCTTGAGGAAACCAAAATTGAAAGAGACCCATCTTTCCCATTGTTCAGTTCAGTTCAGTTCAGTTCACTTGCTCAGAAGTGTCCTAATTTTTTTGTAAAACCATGAACTGCAACATGCCAGGCCTCCCAGTCCTTCACCAAGTCCAGAAGTCTCCCCAAACTCATGTCCATTGAGTAGGTGATGCCAACCGTCTCATCCTCTGTCGCCCCCTTTTCTTCCTGCTCTCAATCTTTCCCAACATCAGGGTATTTTAAGATGAGTCAGCTCTTCACATCAGGTGGCCAAAGTATTGGCATTTCAGCTTTAGCATCAGTCCTTCCAATGAACACCCAGGACTGATCTCCTTTAGGATGGACTGGTTGGATCTCCTTGCAATCCAAGGGACTCTCAAGAGTCTTCTCTGACATCACAGTTCAAAACCATCTGTTCTTCAACACTCAGCTTTCTTTATAGTCCAAAACTCACAGCCATACATGACTACTGGAAAAATCATAGACTTGACCTTTGTTGGCAAAGTAATGTCTCCGCTTTTTGATATGTTGTCTAGGTTGGTCATAATTTTCCTTTCAAGGAGTAGGTGTATTTTGATTTCATAGCTGCAATCACCATCTACAGTGATTTTGGAACCTGAAAAATAAAGTCAGCCACTGTTTCCCCATCTATTTCCCATGAAGTTATGGGACCAGATGCCATGATCTTAGTTTTCTGAATGTTGAACTTTAAGCCAATTTTTTCACTTTCCTTTTCACTTTCTTCAAGAGGCTTTTTAGTTCTTCACTTTTTGCCATGAGGATGGTGTTATCTGTATATCTGAACTTATTCATATTTCTCCTGAAATCTTGACTGCAGCTTGTGTTTCTTCCAGCCCTGCATTTTTCATGATGTACTCTGTATATAACTTAAATAAGCGGGGTGACAATATACAGTCTTGATGTACTCCTTTTCCTACTTGGAACCAGTCTGTTGTTCCATGTCCGGCTCTAACTGTTGCTTCCTCACCTGCATACAGGTTTCTCAAGAGGCAGGTCAGGTGATCTGGTGTTCCCATCTCTTTCAGAATTTTCCACTATTTATTGTGGAATGCTTTGGCCTAGTCAATAAAGCAGAAATGGATGTTTTTTTGGAACCCTATTGCTTTTTCAATGATCCAGCAGATGTTGGCAATTTGATCTCTGGTTCCACTGCCTTTTCTAAAACCAATTTAAACATCTAGAAATTCACCAGTTTATATACTGCTGAAGCCTGGGTTGGAGAATTTTGAGCATTACTTTCCTAGCATGTGAGATGAGTGCAAATGTGCAGTAGTTGGAGCATTCTTTGGCATTGCTTTTCTTTGGGATTGGAACAAAAACTGACCTTTTCCAGTTTTGTGGTCACTGCCGAGTTTTCCAAATTTGCTGGCATACTGAGTGCAGCACTTTCACAACATTATCTTTCAGGATTTGGAATAGCTCAACTGGAATTCCATCACCTCCACTAGCTTTGTTTGTAGTGATGATTCCCAAGGCCCACTTGGCCTTCACATTCCAGGATGTCTGGCTTTAGGTGAGTGATCATATTACTGTGATTTTCTGGGTTGTGATGATCATTTTTGTACAGTTCTTCAGTGTATTCTTGCCACCTCTTCTTAATATCTTCTGCTTCTGTTAGGTCCAGACTATTTCTCTCCTTTATCGAGCCCATCTTTGCATGAAATGTTCCCTTGGTATCTCTTATTTTCTTGAAGAGATTTCTAGACTTTTCTATTCTATTGTTTTCATCTATTTCTTTGCTCATTGCAGCACTATTTACAATAGCTAGAACATAGAAGCAACCTAGATGTACCTTGACAGATGAGTGGATAACGAAGTTGTGATACATATTCACAATGGAATATTACTCAGCCATAAAAAGGAATGCATTTGAGTCAATTCTAATGAGGTGGATGAACCTAGAACCTATTATACAACATGAAGTAAGAGAAAGAGAAGGATAAATATCATATTCTAATGCATGTATATCGAATCTAGAAAAATGGTACTGAAGAATTTATTTGCAGGGCAATAGTGGAGTAAGAGATATAGAGAAGAGACTTACGGACATGGGGAGAGGGGAGGAGAGAATGAGGTATATGGAAAGAGTTACATGGAAACTTATACTACCATATGTAAAATAGATAGCCATAGAGAATTTGTTGTATGGCTCAGAAAACTCAGACAGGGTCTGTATCAACCTAGAGGGGTGGGATGGGGAGGGAGATGGGAAGGACTTTCAAAATGGAGAAGATATATGCATTAGTTCGGTTCAGTTCAGTTCAGCCAGCATCAGTTCAGTTCAGTTCAGCCGCTCAGTTGTGTCCGACTCTTTGTGACCCCATGAATTGCAGCACGCCATGCCTCTCTGTCCATCACCAACACCCAGAGTTCACTCAGACTCAGGCCCATCGAGTCAGTGATGCCATTCAGCCATCTCATCCTTGGTCGTCCCCTTCTCCTCCTGCCCTTAATCCCTCCCAGCATCAGAGTCTTTTCCAATGAGTCAACTCTTTACATGAGGTGGCCAAAGTACTGGAGTTTCAGCTGTAGCATCATTCCTTCCAAAGAAATCCCAGGGCTGATCTCCTTCAGAATGGGCTGGCTGGATCTCCTTGCAGTCCAAGGGACTCTCAAGAATCTTTCCCAACACGACAGTTGGCATATCTATGGTTAATTCATGTTGAGGTAGGAGAGAAAACAGCAAAACTTTAGAAAGCAATCATCCTTCAATAAAAGATAAATAAATTAAAAAACAAAGAACCTGGGCCACATGCTGAGTGAAAGTCCCCCCATTTCTCCTCCAAGATGCAGCATCCTGATTAATTGCATGTGTTTTCTGATAGCTCCTGGAAGCCACTAAATACAGCCTCCTATTTTGCTAAAGTGAAAAATGAGACAAAGACCTTGTGAGACATTGATTTTGTGCCATAAGTGAAAGCACATTCAATTTAGGCAAGTAAATTACCATGAAAGTGTCATTCTGTTAAGATAGAAACTCAAAATGAATGAACTTGAGTTAAAGGAGAATAGGGTCTCTTTTGACTGTAACAGCTGGATTTCTGCAGGTCCTTTGGAGAGTGATTATAGACACAGAGTGCTGTATACACAGGGTGATTATAGACACAGAATGGAGGGTGCTGTGGAGACACAGAGAACATCCTTTGTGATTTTGTTCTACTCTTCTTTTGTTTATAGAGATTACTTTTCTCTATTACTCTTTCCATAAAGTAATGCCAATTATATTAATGAATGTCCAAGAGTAAAATGCAAGGGATGAGTGGGAAATGTGTCTCAAAAAGCCCAGGCAAGTGAGATGTTTCTGGAGATCAAGGGACAGAACAATCATGAGAGAAAAAGTGGACCTAAATTCATAAAAAGATTAACAATCCTCAACAAAACAATAACAATCGCAGAAGCCAGAGATGAGATTGGGAAAGTGATTGCTTGTGAAACTTGGGTACTAAAATATGTGTTCAGAGACTTTCTGTTGTTCAATGACTCAGAAATCTGTCCACTTTCACTGGAATAGTTTAAGAGGGACCTTGTGTCCCCAAGGAAAAATCAGTCTCCATCTGTGGTAAGGAAGCACAGTAATTGATCACAGGAGGTGTGTAGTTTATAATTCTCTCATGCAAGAATTTGCAGAGACACTGTGTGGGGTTTGCATAAGAATGCAAATGTACAGAAAAGACATCCCTAGGTAGCTGACTTTTCTTTCCCATCAATACCTCTCTTTCTTTTTCTGTTTGGCTCAATTTTATTATGAGAAGCAAAAAGTGAGTGGGTTAGAATTTTATATCCTCTCATAGATCATAAACATGATTTTAGTTCATGTGCTCAGTTGTATCTAGCTCTTTGCTACCCCATGGACTATAGCTTGTCAGGCTCCTCTGTTCTTAGGATTATTCCAACAAGAATACTGGAGTCAGCTGCCATTTCTTCCTCTAGGAGATCATCTTGACCCAGGGATTGAACGCACAGCTCCTACATTTCCTGCATTGTCAGGCAGATTCTTTACCACTGAACCACCTTGGAAACCCCATAAACACGTTTCAGTTCAGTTCAGTTGCTCAGTCGTGTCCGACTCTTTGCGACCCCATGAATTGCAGCATGCCAAGCATCTCTCTCCAGAACCAACTCCTGGAGTTCACCTAAACTCATGTGCATCAAGTCGGTGATGCCATCCAGCCATCTCATTCTCCATCATCCCCTTCTCCTCCTGCCCCCAATCCCTCCCAGCACCAGAGTCTTTTCCAATGAGTCAACTCTCTGCATCAGGTGGCCAAAGTATTGCAGTTTTAGCTTTAGCATCAGTCTTTCCAAAGAATACCCAGGACTGGTCTCCTTTAGAATGGACTGGTTGGATCTCCTTGCAGTCCAAGGGACTCTCAAGAGTCTTCTCCAACACCACAGTCCAAAAGCATGAATTCTTCAGCATTCAGCTTTCTTCACAGTCCAGTTCTCATATCCATACATTACCACTGGAAAAACCATAGTCTTGACTAGACGGACCTTTGTTGGCAAAGTAATGTCTCTGTTTTTGAATATGCTATCAAGATTAGTCTTTCCTTCCAAGGAGTAAGTGTCTCTTAATTTCATGGCTGCGATCACCATTTGCAGTGATTTTGGAGGCCAACAACAACAACAAAAAGTCTAACACTGTTTCCCCATCTATTTCCCATGAAAACCATTCAGTAATGTTCAAGCTGGTTTTAGAAAAAGCAGAGGAAGCAGAGATAAAATTGTCAGCATCCACTAGATCATGGATAAAGGAAGACAGTTCCAGAAAAACATATGTTTCTGCTTTATTGACTATGCCAAAGCCTTTGACTGTGTGTATCACAATAAACTGTGGAAAATTCTGAAAGAGATGGGAATACCAGAACATCTGAACTACCTTTTGAGAAACCTATAGGCAGGTAAGGAAGCAACAATTAGACCTGGACATGAAACAACAGACTGGTTCCAAATGGGAAAAAGAGAACATCAAGCCAGTATATTGTCACCCTGCTTCTTTAACTTATGTGCAGAGTACATCATGAGAAACACCGGGCTTGAAGAAGCACAAGCAGGAATCAAGATTGCTGGGAGAAATATCAATAACTTCAGATACGTAGATGACACGACCCTTATGGCAGAAAGTGAAGAGAAACTAAAAAGTCTCTTGATGAAAATGAAAGAGGAGAGTGAAAAAGTTGGCTTAAAGCTCAACATTCAGAAAACGAAGATCATGGCATCTGGTCCCATCACTTCACGAGAAATAGATGGGGAAACAGTGGAAACAGTGTCAGACTTTTTTTTTTTTTCGGCTCCAAAATCACTGCACATGGTGATTGCAGCCGTGAAGTTAAAAGACACTCCTTGGAAAGAAAGACTAACCTAGATAGCATATTCAAAAGCAGAAACATTACTTTGCCAACAAAGGTTCGTCTAGTCAAGGCTATGGTTTTTCCAGTGGTCGTGTATGGATGTGAGAGCTGGACTGTGAAGATAGCTGAGTGCTGAACAATTGATGCTTTTGAACTTTGGTGTTGGAGAAGACTCTTGAGAATCCCTTGGACTGCAAAGAGATCCAACCATTCCATTCTAAAGGAGATCAGTCCTGGGTATTCATTGGAAGGACTGATGCTAAAGCTGAAACTCCAATACTTTGGCCACCTGATGCAGAGAGTTGACTCATTGGAAAAGACTCTGGTGCTGGGAGGGATTGGGGGCAGGAGGAGAAGGGGTTGATAGAGGATGAGATGGCTGGATGGCATCACTGAATCAATGCACATGTGTTTGAGTGAACTCTGGGAGTTGGTGTTGGACAGGGAGGCCTGGCGTGCTGGGATTCATGGCATTGCAGAGAGTCGAACATGACTGAGTGATTGAACTGAACTGAACTCAACTCAACTGAATGGTTTCGGGATCTTCGGTTTTCATAGGGTAGCCTGTGTTGAAATCAAGAATCTTTCATTTGGCATATTACTATTTAATTCCCACTGGTTCTGTCATATAGAAGATGTTGTGGAGTGATCCACATGGTGCTCTGTGTGCTTAGTCCGAGTCATCATTGGCTTGGCACTGCTCATGGTCCAATGCTGCACTGAGGGCCTGATCTGCATGACCCATGGCATTCTTATGTTCTTGTTTTTCTGGTGAAAACCCTAAGGCACAGGGAAATTCAACAGCCAGCTCTGGACACAAAGAAGGAAGTAGGATGTGAACCTCAGCATGCAGACCCCAGGGCCTTCTTCCTATCTCTGCTTTCTTCCCAAAGTTTAAGGCAGAAGCATCCACATCAAACAGCAGTTTATGGTACACACTGAGAGGGTGGTTTTCTGTAAGGAAAGAAGAACTGTTGATTTACAGATGTCTGACCTGGCCTCAAAAAAGGCTGAATTGTTAAGGGCTGTGAATGTTTAGTTTAACTGTTAGACAACAGAGACCCACTTGAGGATTAGAGATTTTGCAGCAAAGAAGAAAACTTCCATGTCCATGCTTTAGATGCACGGGTATTTGGCAGCCAGTTACAGAGGTTTACAAGGAAGAACCAGGTGTGGGAGTAAGGGATTAGAATGGAGGAGAGAGGTTTTTGGACAAATCTCACAATTGTCTACATGTGCTGTGATTTGGATTTGTGATAGCATGATTTCAGGAGACAAGGGAAAGATAAAAGATAAACCTTAGTACTTTCTCTTTTCCTCAGTTTTCCTTCCTTACCATAAGCACACTTAATTTTTCTGTTATCATTTCTTATGAAGCAAACAAACAGTCGTGTTTCCCTTTGATATCTGAGGCTCATCAGACTCTATTCTGCTGTTTATGAATTGAAAGCAACAATATGGGACAAATGAAAGCTTGATCTTCAGCCTATCTCTCTGATGGCAGACTTTGTTCAATACCTTCAACAGCTTCTATGATGTTTGACATACTCTAGATGTTTAAACATAAGCAGAGCCTTTTGAATGCCTGAATGGTGACCTCCAGAAAATAACAGGGTATGACCCAATCTCCCAAGGAACTATTATACATAACAGGAGAGCATGCACTTTCCATTCCTTCCCTTCATATTAGAGAGGATTGTCCTCTCAAGGGAAGTTTTCATGCCTTTATATCTGCCGGAGCTTTACATTTCAATTTGTTAGTAATTCTTTTTTTTTTTTTTTTTTGCTAGGGTCTGTTGTAATGTGCAGTTCTTTGTTTTGTTCTGTCTTCCTGGACTTGAGGCCATCTCTTTTCAAAATGAATCATGTTTAAACTTTACATGAAGTGAAATGTCAGACAAAAAAGACGAATACTGTGTGATTCCACTTATATGAGATTCCTAGAATAGTCAAATTCATGAAGATGGCTGGAATGGGTGAGGGATTAATGGAGATTATTGTTTAGTTGGTACAGAGTTTCAAATTGGAATGATGGAAATGTTCTGCAGCTAGCTGGTGGTGATGGCTGCACAACAATGCAATGAACTTTATGCCACTAAACTGTATAATAAAATGCTTAAATTGGCAAGCTTCATGTTATGTATATTTTATCATGATCTTTTAAAAAAAGAATCATACAGACTTAACCTACCCACACTCTCACCACCACCCTTTGCAGGACTGATCCATTAGTGGCTTGTTTTCAGCAATCTCACTAACAGCAGTATATTTCTTGAGTTTCCTTTCATAAAATGGACAATCTATGAGTATTCATTCAGCATTGATCAGACCCCTATACTCACTTTCATCCAGGAAAATAATTGGTCCTCCTTACATTGCACAAACCTTATTCTCCTGAAAATCAGATCTACAAGGTATTATTAAATGTCATGGGAAACAAAAATAGAAGAATCCTATAGTTTGAGAAAATATGAGTTAAGAATGCTTAGAGAAATATATTTGCAATCAAACTTCTCAGAAATTTTAGACACTAACATACAAAAAGAATATTCAAGAAGGGAGCATAGTATGCATATTTCTCCCAAATTTCTGACCACATAACTGTTTAATAATAGAAAATATCGTGGGTCTGGTATCCCTTGGATAACAGTTTTAGCAATCAGTTCAGTTCGATTCAGTCACTCAGTTTTGTCTGACTCTTTGTGACCCCATGAATCACAGCACTCCAGGCCTCCCTGTCCATCATCAAATCCCGGAGTCTACCCAAACCCATGTGCATCGAGTTGGTGATGCCATCCAGCCATCTTATCCTCTGTCATTCCCTTCTCCTCCTGCCCCTATTCCCTCCCACCATCAGAGACTTTTCCAATGAACTTTAGCGATAGGGTCCTACAAAATAAAATTTAACAATTTAGTGTGATTTCCAACATATTCCATGAAGATTTCCACTAAAATCCCTTTTCTCATATTTTCTGTCACTCCCATGACATAGTCATATTACATTTCATGATTTGTTGAGCCTAAATCTCACTCTTGCTTCCGTGCATTTAGGTAGTCTCGGTTTGGAATAAATTTTTCTCATGTTTATTCTCTGGAGACACTACTTTATTCATTGAGTTCTCCCTGGTCTTTTAAGTGTAAAAGCAGTGTCTCCTGTAATTACTATAGCAAACCTCTGAGTAAGCATTCATGTATCTCACCTGTTAATTGTTCACAGGTCTCTTACTTACTCCGTGTTGTTTCATAAGTGACAGGTAAAACTATAGATTCTTCATTTGCATTTTCCACAGATTATTGTTATTCACATTGAGCTCAGTGTGTGTGCATTTGCAAACTTAAACTAGGTAGCACCTATAATATATAGAGACTTGAATAGGTTTATTTGGCAGGATTAAAAAATACTGGTCACAGCTTTTGTTTTCTAGGAGATATGAAATTAACATATGCAGAACGGCAATAATTTTGGAGAATCATAATGTGAAATAGCTCGTGCAAATAGTGAGATAAAAGTAGAATAGGCAATGAAGCAATGAACAGTTAGAACTAAACTATCTTGGCTGATTTAGGGATATCATCTGAGCTGAGTTTTGAAGGAAGTGCTGGTCATGGTTCAGAGACAAGGACCTATTATCCTTTTCTGTCATTTTACTACTATATATCCTCATCATCAAAGTCACTATTCCTATCACGTTGTTTTTGTTTTTTAATTTTTTGTTTGTTTGTTTGTTTAGCAAAGAGCTGTCTATGGTGCTATGTACTGAGCTTTACTCATCCCTCTAGTGTCACTGGGCTGCCAGTACCCAGTAAAACATTTGTAGAGGTATTATGTTCTACCACATTGGTGATGCTATTTTCTTCTTTGATTCTGAAGATGGTGCATACATGACAAAAGGAAAATGATAAAGGTGTTTTATTCTCTAACAAGTCATAAGATATCAAACACATAATAATTTTGATGTAAATTGTTATTCCATAAATCATTACTTTTACCTGAACCTTAATGCTATGTTAAAACTACATACTGTTGGCAAAAAGACTCATACTTTTTTTTTTTTTTTTGGCTTTGATTTTATTTACTTAAATAGTTCTGGATTTTAAGACACCAAGGAAGTCTTCACAAGTCTTACTTTATGGAAACCTCCTAAAGGGGATTTAGCTGCCTAAATGACCTCTGGCTTTCACTTGACTATCACTTGACTATCACAAGCACCATGGATATTCCTGCCCTTACTGGCAAGTGATAAGGAACAGATAATGCCCAGGCTGTCAGTTGCAGGAATAGACTGATTCTGGCAGCTATAGTAATGAAAATTTAAAAGGAAAAATTATTGAAAAAATTCAGGTACATTTTTGGTTGTGTAACAGAAATAATGGGAATACTAAGACTGTATAAACGAAGAAGGCAATGGCACCCCAC
This sequence comes from Neotragus moschatus, assembly GCA_006410615.1. Taxonomy (NCBI): domain Eukaryota; kingdom Metazoa; phylum Chordata; class Mammalia; order Artiodactyla; family Bovidae; genus Neotragus; species Neotragus moschatus. Next base: position 116,662 of record SJYA01000858.1, read on the forward strand.
TTCAGTACGCTTGCTTGGAAAATCACATTTGCAGAGGAGCCTGGTAAGCTGCAGTCCATGGGGTCGCTGAGAGTCGGACACGACTGAGCGACTTCACTTTTACTTTTCACTTTCATGCATTGGAGAAGGAAATGGCAACCCACTCGAGTGTTCTTTCCTGGAGAATCCCAGGGACGGGAGAGCCTGGTGGGCTGCCGTCTCTGGGGTTGCACAGAGTTGGACACGACTGAAGCGACTTAGCAAAACCGTGTAAAAATGGTGCTCAGAGACATAATTGTATTTAACGGATTGTCTATCTCATTTGATAAGCCTCCTACAGTTCACCTTCTCCAAACTGGGCATATGTCTCATTTACTAGGTGAAAGACTAGATGTGCTTGCTTTTCTGAGTATTTAGCTTAAGAGAGAAGGCCAGGCCTTAACACTTATGAACTAGTAACATTTCCTTTCACTGGAATACTTCTTTTGAATGAGATATTAAGCCATTACATGCATATGTGCCCTGACTTTTTGCGACCCTGTGGACTGTAGCCTGCCAGGCTCCTCTGTCCATGGGATTCTCCAGGCAAGAATACTGGAGTGGATTGCCCATGCCCACCTCCGGGGGATCTTCCCCACCCCGGGATTGAACCCGAGTTTCGTACATTGGCAGGCAGGCTCCTTACCACTGCCACTGCCTGGGGAGTCCGTTGAACCATTACATTTAACCAAATAGCTCATGGGAAGGTGCTTTGTAAACAGAAGAGTGATTCTATGAAGCTATCACAGAATAACACTTAATGAATTATGACCCNCATGCCCACCTCCGGGGGATCTTCCCCACCCCGGGATTGAACCCGAGTTTCGTACATTGGCAGGCAGGCTCCTTACCACTGCCACTGCCTGGGGAGTCCGTTGAACCATTACATTTAACCAAATAGCTCATGGGAAGGTGCTTTGTAAACAGAAGAGTGATTCTATGAAGCTATCACAGAATAACACTTAATGAATTATGACCCATGTCCAGTGTTTCTTTACATATGTGAATGCTCTTATTTTCATTATTTGAGGCAATTACTTGCATGGGAATTTGGATCTTATTAGCTTTTGGTTTGTAAATCAGATTTCTTATTATCATTTGATATGGTAAGAAATGGGAAAACATCGGTTAAATATTAAAAATTAATAAAGGGCAGTGGTGCTGATGTGTATGGTAGTACGTGGTACATAATTGAAAGAGCTATTTTGAGAATAGATATTATTCAATTGGTAGAATTGTTACTACTGTAGGAGGCTCATTTCAGAGTAGAATCCTTGCGGGGCACTAATGAGGAAAGTCACAGGAGATAGAACAAGAAGTGGGCTGTAAGGGGGTGGTGACTATGATTGAGTGAATTTGGCCCTGCTATTTTTTCTTGCCTGTATATAGTGTTATAAATAAGTCTAACTTCGGCTTACTCTATTATTCTCAGTTATTCTATAATAATTGAGATTATTATAGCTTGAGATATTATTCGTTGAGGTTTTCTTTCTCTCAAAGTATTTTCTCCTATAGTTAGAGATACCTATGTTGCTCCAAGAATAAGAAATAATATTATAAAAGGAATAAAACAAGAAGAGTGAGGGTGCCATTTTCTTGACTTTCGACATAGGGCATTGCCATGAATGAGTGAAGAGCTGGCACATGTGGGGGACCAATCGTTCACACCACAGAGGAGGCTGAATAAAGTTGGCCATGGATGATATTATGCTTGAATGAAATCACTTTACTCTGGCCCCTGAGGTGGGGGGCAGATGGAGGAACAGCCCAAGATCACTTTCAGGGGACTTCAAGTAGAGGATTGGCAATACTGACACCCTGAAGATCATTTGACCACCTGCTGAGGGAGTCAGCCTGCTTCCAGGATTAAGGGACTGTGACAGTGCTCACCTTATTCCTGAGAGTCATCTCAGTATTAGCTGCTAACATAGTGTTGAGTGATTTACCCAAAGGAATATGACCAGTAAGTCTATTGCTAAGATTTACCCCAAATGTATAATTAGACTTGAAACTCAGTCTAATCCAAGGAATAGAGCATTAACCCTGGTGAATAGAGAAAGATCCGAGAAGTTGAATCATAAGAATTGCCACCAGTTTTGGACTGGACAGCCAGCTGCTTAGAAGGGATAATTTTCACTGGTCTTGATCTTGTGAAAATGAGAAAAGAATCTTTATTTATATTTGGGATGCTCTTTTTATAGATGTTGGTGATAATAAGCTCACACCGTGTTCAAACAAACTAAAAAAATCATCAACCTTGTATCCTTTACTCTTCTTTAGGTTCAGTTTTTTTCACTTTGTAAAGTTAAAGTAACATACCTAATGTACAGCATTATGAGGATTAAGCTAGATAACATATCAAATGACAACTTTAGTTCAGTTCAATTGCTCAGCTGTGACTGACACCTTGCGACCCCATGAATCACAGAGCAGCAGACCTCCCTGTCCATCACCAACTCCTGGAGTTCACTCAAACTCACGTCCATCGAGTCAGTGATGCCATCCAGCCATCTCATCCTCGGTTGTTCCCTTCTCCTCCTGCTCCTAATCGCTCCCAGCATCAGAGTCTTTTCCAGTGAGTCAACTCTTTGCATGAGGTGGCNCCATCTTTGGCTGCAAAGAATATAATCAATCTGATTTCAGTATTGACCATCTGGTGATGTCTATGTGTAAAATCTTCTCTTGTGTTGTTGGAAGAGGTTTTTTGCTATGACCAGTGAATTTTCTTGGCAAAACTCTATTAGTCTTTGACCTGCTTCATCCTGCATTCCAAGGCCAAATTTGCCTGTTACTTCACGTATTTCTTGACTTCCTACGTTTGTATTCCNATAATCAATCTGATTTCAGTATTGACCATCTGGTGATGTCTATGTGTAAAATCTTCTCTTGTGTTGTTGGAAGAGGTTTTTTGCTATGACCAGTGAATTTTCTTGGCAAAACTCTATTAGTCTTTGACCTGCTTCATCCTGCATTCCAAGGCCAAATTTGCCTGTTACTTCACGTATTTCTTGACTTCCTACGTTTGTATTCCAGTCCCTTATAATGAAAAGGACATCTTTTTTGGGTGCTAGTTCTAAAAGGTCTTGTAGGTCTTCATAGAACCGTTCAACTTCACCTTCTTCAGCATTATTGGTTGGGGCATAGACTTGGATTGCTATGATATTGAATGGTTTGCCTTGGAAATGAACAGAGATCATTCTGTCATTTTTGAGATTGCATATAAGTAATGTATTTTGGACTCTTTTGTTCGCCATGGTGGCTACTCCATTTATTCAGCGGGATTCCTGCCCACAGTAGTAGATATAATGGTCATCTGAGTTAAATTCACCCACTCCAGTCCATTTTAGTTTGCTGATTCCTAGAATGTCAACATTCACTGTTTCCATCTCTTGTTTGACCACTTCCAGTGTGCCTTGATTCATGGACCTAACATTACAGGTTCCTATGCAATATTGCTCTTTACAATATCGGACCTCTCTTTTATCACCAGTCACATCCACAGCTGGGTATTGTTTTTGTTTTGGCTCCATCCATTCATTCTTTCTGGAGTTATTTCTCCACTGATTTCCAGTAGCATATTGGGCACCTACTGACCTGGGGAGTTCCTTTCAAGGCAGGAATACTGAAGTGGTTTGCCATTCCCCTCTCCAGTGGACCACATTCTGTCAGACCTCTCCACCGTGACCCGCCCGTCTTTGGTGTCCCCGTGGGCATGGCTTAGTTTCATTGAGTTAGATAAGGCTGTGGTCCATAGTACATCATGAGAAAAGCTGGACTGAAAGAAACACAAGCTGGAATCAAGATTGCTGGGAGAAATATCAATAGCCTCAGATATGCAGATGACACCACCCTTATGGCAGAAAGTGAAGAGGAACTAAAAAAGTTTCTCGATGAAATCGAAAGTGGAGTGTTAAAAAGTTGGCTTAAAGCTCAACATTCAGAAAACGAAGATCATGGCATCTAGTCTCATTACTTCATGAAAAACAGATGGGGAAACAGTGGAAATAGTGTCAGACTTTATATTTTGGGGCTCCAAAATCACTGCAGACGGTGACTGCAGCCATGAAATTAAATGACGCTTACTCCTTGGAAGAAAAGTTATGACCAACTTAGATAGCATATTCAAAAGCAGAGACATTACTTTGCCAACTAAGGTCAGTCTAGTCAAGGCTATGGTTTTTCCAGTGGTCATGTATGGATGGGAGAGTTGGACTCTGAAGAAAACTCAGTGCCGAAGAATTGATGCTTTTGAACTGTGGTGTTGGAGAAGACTCTTGAGAGTCCCTTTCACTGCAAGGAGATCCAACCAATCATTCTGAAGAACATCAGCCCTGGGATTTTTTGAAAGGAATGATGCTAAAGCTGAATCTCCAGTACTTTGGCCACCTCATGCAGAGTTGACTTATTGGAAAAGACTCTGTTGCTGGGAGGGATTGGAGGCAGGAGGAGAAGGGGACAACAGAGGATGAGATGGCTAGATGGCATCACTAACTCGATGGACATGAGTCTGAGTGAACTCCAGGTGTTGGTGTTGGACAGGGAGGCCTGGCTTGCTGTGATTCATGGGGTTTCAATGAGTCAGACACAACTGAGCGACTGAACTGAACTGAAATGTTGTCCTAATGTGATTAGGTTGACTAGTTTTCTGTGAGTATGGTTTCAATGTGTCTGCCCTCTGATGCCCTCTTGCTACAGCTACCATCTTACTTGGGTTTCTCTAACCTTGGGTGTGGGGTATCTCTTCATGGCTGCTCCCGCAAATCGCAGCCAGTGGTCCTTACATTAGACGAGTGGTATCTCCTCACCACAGCCCTTTCTGACCTTCAGTGTGGGATATCTTCTCTAGTCCCTCCCATGCCCGCACAGCCACCACTCCTTGGACGTGAGCTTGTTCCTCCTGGCCACTGCCCCTGGCCCTGGGTGCCACGGTGGCTCCTCTAGGCCGCCACCCTTGACCTTGGACTTGGGTAGCTTCTTTTGCCCGTTCTTGTACCATCTCAGCTTGAAACTCTCAGCTGTTGCCCCTGACCTCGGACATGGGGTAACTCCTCTTGGCCGCAGGGTAACTCCTCTCCGCCATGCTTAGTGCACCAGTCGCAGCTGCCTGCGCTATTTCAAAGCACTTAATAAAGTATCTGACACAAAGAAGACCTATAAAATTTTAGTTATCTTCTCAAAAAGAGAGAGAGAGAGTGAGAGAAAATGTTTCTAATACTATTTTCATGTGTCAACCACATAAAAATGTCAGGTTCCAGAATGAAATATTTAACCTTTCTATTTAATAACCATGCTTCTTTATTTGCTTTAATGATTTACCCAAAGGCATTCTTTTTTTTTTCTGATATGCTGATTCTGTTAAGATTCTGAGAAAAGGTCTCAGGGATTTCACAGATGGGAATGAAATAAGAAGCAAGAGAGCACACCTGCACCATCCTTCCTGGACCACACTCCATAGGAACCAGAGCACCTGCTTCCCTCTAGACTCAGGGATAACCTGGGCTCTGTCCCCAGGATGCCAGAGCCACCAACCAGCACACAGCCTAATGCCTGTCTTTGAGGAGATTGTATTTATTTTGAATGAGAGAACTCAAACTCATATATATGTTGCCTTTAAGATTGATGTCCCTTGGTACTTCACTCATGGTCCAGGGACTATAGACTCCATGCTCTCAATGCAGAGTGTTCAGGTTCGAACCCTGGTCAGGGAACTAGATCCCACGTTCAGCAACTAAAGGTCCTGCATAACAAAAAGGAGATCAAAGATCCCATGTGCTGCAGCTAAGACTTGGCACAAATAAATATATCAAGTGAAAAATCATTTTAAAAGATTGATGTGCCTTTACATATATTTTTTTCCTTAAAAATCCATGGCATTGTAACTAGAGAATTTTGCTTTCATTTATGTTTTTGGTTTGCAAAATTAAGGCAGCTAAAAGGGGAAAAGGCATCATTTGACATTACGCAGGAAATTAAGCAAAGTACTTGCTATTTCTAGAAGGTAGAGTAGAATTCACATAAGAGGAGGTGTGAGATTTCCACACTGGAGCATCTCAGGGGTGTTTGAGAAGATCAGTGTATGTACTTCTTTTTTTTATTTTTTTTTTAGCTTAATTAAGATAATCACTTTTCATTATTTGTTGCTTAATTCAGTGGTTCTACAACTCAAGGTCCACAGTAGTCTCATTCAACACAATAGCTACATTTATTAGAAAACATTTCCTGTTTCATCTTGATGAGTTCTTCACAATTGTCATATTGTGGGTAATGTGGTAGGGATAATTTTGTTTTAATGCCTAGACCTATGGTCTCATCATTTTTATTATTACTGGTGAAGGCAATAAATTGCTGTTAAATTAAAATACTCTAAAAGATCATTAAAATGACTGAGCATCTGTTAGTTTGAGCTATTTCTCCCTAAGGCATCAATTTGAATTTTTGCGAACTTAATTTTCCTTGGTTTTCTGTTTGTTGAGGCAATAGTATTTAAATCTTGATACAACTCTTTATTTTTTCTTCGTGAGAAGGAATTCCCAGAGTTTACAAGCTCCTTTCCACCTCTATCTGCCTTGCTTCAAAGGCTCCTAAAGGATGCTCATTAGAGAAATGGGAATTTTCTTTACTGTATTGAAATGGGAAAGACAAGCTCTCTGGGAGAAAAGAAGATCTTGACATTGGTGCTATTTCCTAGTCTTTTGCTCAAACCCTTCCTAAATAAATAATTCAAGCTGTCAAGGATGTTTCAAAGCCTGATATCAATCAACCCAAGGTAAGGAAGAGTGCCTCTGGTCTCTGCTGCCAATAGTTAATTAAAAACTTGAATGTACTCAATGTGCTAATGGAGGAATAAAGAGCCTGATCAAATCTTACAGAACATATAAGAAATTTTATATACATACATACACACACACACACTCACACAAATATCAGTTCAGTTCAGTTGCTCAGCTGTGTCCGACTTGTTGCAGCCCTAAGAACTGCAGCACACCAGGCCTCCCTGTTCATCACTACCTCTTGGAGTTTACCCAAACTCATGTCCATTGAGTCAGTGATGCCACCCAACCATCTCATCCTCTGTCATCCCCTTCTCTTTCTGCCTTTAATCTTTCCCAGCACCAGGGTCTTTTCAAATGAGTCAGCTCTTCACATCAGTTGGCCAAAGTATTGGAGTTTCAGCTTCAACATCAATCCTACCAATGAACACCCAGGACTGATCTCCTTAACGATGGGCTGGTTGGATCTCCTTTCAGTCCAAGGGACTCTCAAGCATCTTCTCCAACACCACAGTTCAAAAGCATCAATTCTTTGGCACTCAGTTTTCTTCACAGTCCAACTCTCGCATCCATACATGACTCCTGAAGAAACCATAGCCTTGACTAGATGGACTTTTGTTGAAAAAGTAAAGTTTCTGCTTTTTAATACACTATCCAGACTGATCATAACTTTCCTTCCAAGGAGTAAGAGTCTTTTAATTTCATGGCTGCAATCACCATCTGCAGTGATTTTGGAGCCCCAAAAAACAGTGGGCCACTGTTTCCACGGTTTACCCATCTATTTCCCATAAAGTGATGGGACTGCATGCCATGATCTTTTCTGAATGTTAAGCTTTAAGCCAACTTTTTCACTCTCCTCTTTCAATTTCATCAAGAGGCTCTTTAGTTCTTCTTCACTTTCTGCCATAAGGGTGGTGTCATCTGCATATCTGAGGCTATTGATATTTCTCCTGGGAATCTTGATTCCAGCTTGTGCTTCTTCCAGCCCAGCATTTCTCGTGATGTCCTCTGCATATTAGTTAAATAAGCAGGGTGACAATTTATAGCCTTGGCATACTCCTTTTCCTATTTGGAATCAGTCTGTTGTTCCATGTCAAGTTCTGACTGTTGCTTCTTGATCTGCATACGGGTTTTGTAAGAGACACGTCAGGTGGTCTGGTATTCCCATCTCTTTCAGAATTTAATACATGCAACTTAAGGGAACTTATGCCTTATCCTGAAAGGTCATGAAAATATACTTGAAACCAGGACAGTAAAACCTGTAGTATTGAACTAAAAGCACTTAAATATATTTCTATTTTATTTCTTTAAAAAGTATCATTATAGAATTTTTAATGAAACAAACTTCAATTGAAATAAATGTTTTCATCTTAAATAAATAAACAAATAAAAGCTAGTTCACATCATGGGAGTAAAGTCCCAGACTTCCTTAAATAATATTGTGGGGACAAAGTTGAAATAGTTATTTTTATAAAAATAGAAGCATTGTGAATATTTTTGGCACAGCCCTGATGTGTTTCTGGACACTCCTGTCCAGAGCATGTCTAGGTTTAATCATTTATCTATTAATGCACTGTTGTGCACTCAGCTCACTTGACCACACCCATAATCACTTCTCTTGACAGGAACAAGCAATGGCTTCAAAATTGTCTGCTAGACCAGTGCTTAGTATAACCAGTCTACTACATCAGTTAGACTATTTCCTTTGAATTTTGAGGAAGCTATAAGTTATACTTTATTTTATTTCAGAATATCTCAATAATGAAGGAAGTCGTTTCCTTAAAACCTAGTTTCATGTTTCTTCCTAGAGGCAAGTTCATAATGTAGAGGAACTCATAGCTCTTTGGACAAAATACACAGCTTTAGTTTTCATTGAAGAGTTTGCAAGTACTAGTTTTATCTTCCAGCTTATTTAAAAATCTACTTTATTTTGTATAGAGGTAAGGGAAGTCGATTAGGGTCCTCATCTCTGATGTTGAATGTTTACTATGGATTTTCACTAGTCTGAACATTCCATATGTTTCTCTGTCATTTATATCTTTCACACTCCTGTAAAGTAGGCTGATGTTCTCATGCAAATGCAAATGGAGGGGAAAGGAAATGCAAACCAACCCCAGGACAGAACTGAGAGGTGGGATGAGTTTGGTGTCCATTCTTCCTAGAAACTCTCCTAGACAAGCAGTGCTGACCTTTGTGACTATTAGTTAATTAACCTCACATTGTCCCATAAAAATTATTTAAGGAAATTTTTATCTGACAAATTGAAGATGCTATATAACTCTGAAAAGCAAATTATACCATTTTCCTCCTCTAACTTTGCTGCTGCTTGGTAGTTTTTGAGTTTCATCAGTCACCAAACTGTTCTCTAAGTGCCTTTTGTAGGTAGGAGGTTCTAGGATTTCCTGTATAAGGGAAATAAGGATGTATGAAACATGTGTCTAACTTAGAAGAGCTTTTGTAAGGGGAGGCAAGGCATCCATTCAATAACAGTAAACAATCATTTAGGCATTATTTGATTAAATGCCATGTAAGCAACCCAAAGACCTCATGTTACACTGGGCTGGACCTGCTGGGCTTCAGAACACCTCAGTATCCATGTGGGGCTCAGAAGACCTTAACTCTCAGTCTAGCTGGCCTTGAGTGAATCACAGAATCTCCCTGTTTCTCATTCTTTCTCATATGCAAAATGAAAACTCTGTACATAGTTTTATTGCCTAGCTAGGTCTAAAGGTTTAGGTGAGTAGGAGTCCTTAGATTAAGGTAGAGGCAGCCTCTGCAATGCTCCTATTCATGGGTACATTGAGGAAATAACACTTCAATGATTACATTATGAAGTAGCTGGACATTTCTCTTGCTAGCAGGCTCTCTCCATTGCCTTCTTGGCTTGTGCACTTCAACTAAGCAAGATGCTATTTTGCAGAGGCCCCCAGACATTTGGTACACTTCCAGACAAGAACAAGTGAAGAATCAAGGACCTCAATCCAACAGCCCACAAAGAACCTGCTGACAATTTCTGGTGACCCTGGAAGCAGAGCCTTTCTTGATTGAGCCTCCAAATGAGCCTGCAGACTTTGGGTCAACAACTTAATGGTGCCTCATGAGAGACTAGAGAATCAGCTAAGCCATGCCCAGCACACAGGAACTTTCATTGTTTTAACATACCATGTTTTGGAGTAGTTTGATACTTAGTAGTGATAGGGTCTACATGGGTGCTCATGGTAGAAATGGCTTATTATTTGACTTCATAAACAAAGAATAAAGTCACATTTGACACTTGAGACTGATCAAATTGCCCAGATTGCCCAGTTTTTCCACTGGCACCTACCTTCTCAAGGATACGAGACCACTGGATTCCCGACCTCTGGCCGTGTAGCCGCAGGGTTCAGCTATAGGCTAAATATGAACCATTCCGTCAGAGAATTTTTCGTTGGTGGGATTTAAGACCCTGTCAGAAAGGGAAGACACTGGTTCTTCTCAAGGCCCAGTCACCCTCTTGTTCCGATTCGCTCGCACTTGCCTTACAATTAGTAGATAATGAATATTCTCCTTCAATTAAAACTTTGCTCAATATCAGAAAACATTTCTTTTAATGCTACAGCTTTCATTACAGTGTCAATAATATAGATAATTTTTATTATAATGTAGCTAAGTTAAACAGCATATATATAATTCTTTCTACTTAGAAATAATCCCTGTTAACCCTTGGTAAACCTGTCAAGTTTCTTTCATCATGCACATAGGGTATGATTTTGTTTTACTAAAGAAGGGCACAGGGGAAGTGGCACCCCCAGGGTCCCCCAAGGCCCAGAAGGTCATCTGCTTTTTATAAAAGCTTGAACTTTTATGAAATAAAGCTTATATTATTGCTTGGAACTTGGAGTTGGTTCAAGGCAAATCTTTGGGCTTAGTCCGCATTCACGCTGATGCTTTCTTTTCCTAGTTCTCTTCATCCTTGAATTCAGTGGCAACACTTGTGTCCAGTCTTCCCCTTCTTTTGAGGACCTACTCTGCTCAGTCCAGGTGTGGTATTCTAGTTCATTGTTTGCTCTTCTTTTTATGCTCACCTCTTAAATATGAGGGTTCTATTTTGGGATTTTTCTAGTCTCACTCTCTGCATTCTCAGTGTTTATCTATCCTATACATATGGTTTAAATCAGCATCAACTCTATGATTTTCACCACTTTAAGGTGAGGCTTCATGTAAGTCAATAAGAAAAATATTGAGTGAATAATATTATGGATTTGTCTTGGATTTTGATGGCAGACTTAACAGTAGAATTAGGAAATTCTTGCTTATGCTAATCACTTTTTGAACTTGTTACAACATTACTTCTTTTTTTTAAATTTTTTTCTTTTTTTATTATTTTATTTTATTTTATTTTTTTCATTTCAGGTGTACATAAGTTCCCAATCTTGAAACCCTCCCAACATTACTTCTGTTTTATGTTTTTGTTTGTTGGCTGTGAGAAAAGTGGGATCTTCACTCTCTGACCAAGGATCACAGTCACACCCCTTGTACTGGAAGGTGAAGTCTTAACCACTGGATTGCCAGGAAGTTCCACCACTCTGATGATTCTTAAACCCATATTTCCTGAATAAATCTTCCTCTTAAATTTTAGTTTAAAAAAATCGTCTAAATGGCCCCCCTCAATTATATGTATTTTATTCAGTTCAGATGTTCAATAATTCTGTCTTTGCTCATGGTAGGTACTTCCTAATTTGCTTTCTTCTGGTCTGTCCACTTGCCACACCACTTCCAAAGGCATCTCACTGAAACAGAAATAATAACATATTACTCTCTCATACCTCAAATCCATCAATGGCTTTCTTCAGTTCAGTTCAGTTGCTCAGTCGTGTCTGACTCTTTGCGACCCCATGAATCACAGCACGCCAGGCCTCCCTTCTGTCCATCACCAACTCCCAGAGTCCACCCAAACCCATGTCCATTGAGTTGGTGATCCATCCAACCAACTCATTCTCTGTCGTCTCCTTCTCCTCTTTCCCTCAATCTTTCCCAGCATCAGGGCCTTTTCCAATGAGTCAGCTCTTCGCATCAGGTGGCCAAAATATTGGAGTTTCAGCTTCAACATCAATCCTTCCAATGAACACCCAGGACTGATCTCCTTTAGGATGGACTGGTTGGATCTTCTTGCAGTCCAAGAGACTCTCAAGAGTCTTCTTCTAGTGGCTCAAAATAAAGCTCAAATTTCTTGACATCTTACACAACATGCATGAATTAACCTTCCAACATAACCTTACACTCTTCTCCCACATCTACCTGGGATTCAGTTTTACTGAAATATCTACACAGGTTGGTAACTCCCAATTCCCAGGCCTTTGCACCTCTGCTCTTTCGTCCAACTGATTCCTGCTTAGTCAAGACTCAGCCAACCCCATCCCCCATGGTAATAAACTGTGAATATGTCTATCATAATATCTATCACACTATTTATCACTGTAATTTTTTTGAAATCATGAAGTACTTGATTGGAAACTTTCTAAATGTTATAAAAGTGTAAAAAAAAGTCTCCCTTCCTTCCCTTTCCCCCTCAAGCTAGCACTGTTAATAGCTTAGTGTGTTTTCTAGAAATTTTATCTGCATTTACAAACACACATATAAGTAATGGAATCTAAGAAAGGTTCAGCAGCTTCCTTTTTTAAAAAAAATTTTATATCTTATGGGCACCTGCGCATGTCAGGGCTTGAAAATCCACTACATTCTTTTTAGCATCCTTGTCTTTAAAGAGAGATCAAGGGGAGGCACTGATTTTCATGTCTCCAACTTGTTTAGGAATGTAAGAAAATCTTCATTTAATGCAGAAACTTGTCTTATTTTTCTATTGATTTTATGTTCTTGAGTAAAATAGGTATACTGTTTTCCCAGAGTAATTTCAAGCAGAATATAGTAACTGATAGTTCTTGGTTTACTTTCCTATGTATTCATTTACCTATGTCATCAATCATTTCCTATCATAATGCATGTTTTTGTCCTTGTGACTCTGACTTCAGGACCCATTCCTTCATTTCTATATAGGAATGAAACATTGGAATGTTTCAGGAGTATTATTAAATTGAATGTTCACAGTAACTCTATATGCTAAGCAAGATAGAAATATTCCTATTTTACAAAGAGAAAGTTGAAGCTTTGAAAAAGCTGCCTAACTACAGACTGGGCATCCTGTTCACCCCCATGTCCACATTCTCCTACTTATTTGCTTAGAACTCACCCTTGTGATGTTACAGTGGGTATCTTCTGAATCCTTGTTTCCTCACTCTATAACAAAAAAAATCTAGTTTGTTTAGTTTCCTTTGGATGAATTAATTTACACTGAAAATATTCACACCTACAGTGACTATGTTATCCCTCCCAGAGTCATTATTATAGAAGTTAGTGACTTTATATAAACAAATGAGAAAAATAGTAGGAATTGTTGAAGAAAATAACGTTCATTGGAATAGACCTTTTAGTACACTCCAAACAATTTTAGATAGAAGATCTTCTTAATCCATATCTGTTTATCAGGTCAAATCTATTGGTTGTGTGTTAGGAGGATACAGCTCTACCAGATTTATTTCCACATCTTGCTATTTTTTCCCCCCAGTGGTCCACTCCAGTCAATTTTTCAAATGACCCTGAAAGGAAATTCAGACTTGTTTCCTTTATTTGAAAACTATTATTCAAAATATCTTTGAAAATTTTTAAACAGTTGGTATTCATTTTCCAAAATAGCCCTTCATGAAAATGTCCAAAATAATTTTCAGAAATTAAACCACTGAGACCTCATTACTTTGTGATTACTACCTTACTCTTGAGATCTCACTTTAGTTCTGTGAATCTGAGATTATTAGTGCCATAACATAATTGGGGAAACTAACAGCAATGTCTTCAAGGCACTTTGAGGCTTTTAGGGTCACTTATTATTTTATTGTAACATATTATCCTTCTGTTCTGTGTGTATATTTTTGTTTGGAAAAATGAGACCCAAAGAGTAATAAGATTCATCTCTTGCAAAGACTTTGCCTTCTCTTCCTTAAATCTGCAAGAAAACAAAATTTTTTTTTTTCAAAGAAAAATGTTAGCACTGAAATATCTAACTTTTATTCAGAAAGGTGACTTTAAAAACATAAAGAATTAGGCTGCATCTTTATCAGTAAGACTTTCTTTATCCCTCAATGTTTTTAAATACTTTTAGAAAGATGGTTGGTGACACTGAGAAAAAGCATTGTGGTTTCCTGTTGGAAGGGAAGGAGAGTCAATAGCATCTGTCCCCAGAAGAGCATGAGGTAACTGCAAGGAATAGAATCACGGGTCTGAGCTAACTGATCTCTTCAGGGAGGATGCCAGGAACAGCATCTCTGGCTTGCTACAAATGAGATTTAATCAACTTTAGAAAACAAATGAAAAATCTGGAAATTTTTTGACCCAGGGACCAAACCCAGGTCTCCTGCATCAACAGGCAAATTATTTATGGTCTGAGCCACTAGTGAAGCTCTTTTCATCAGAGGGATTTAGGACAAAAAAGCAGGAAGTCAAAAGATACATACAGTAACAGGCAAGTTTGACGTTGGAGTACAAAATGAAGCAGGGCAAAGGCTAACAGAATTTTGTCAAGAGAACACATGGGCCATAGAAAAAACACTTTAACAACAACACAAGAAACAACTTTACACGTGGACATCACCAGATGGTCAATACCAAAATCAGATTGATTACATTCTTTGAAGTCTAAAATGGAGAAGCTCTGTATGTCAGCAAAACAAGACTGGGAGCTGGCTGTGGCTCCAATTGTGAACTCCTTATTGCAAAACTCAGGCTTAAATTGAAAAAAAAAAAAAAAAAATAGGGAAAACCACTAGATCATTTAGATACGACCTGAATAAAATCCTTTATTATTATACAGTGGGCATGACAAATAGATTCAAGGGATTATATCTGGTAGAAAGAGAGCCTGAAGAACTATGGATGGAGATTCGTAATGTTGTATAGGAGGAGTAGCCATACTTTTCCCCAAGGGCACCCCCCTTGCACTCCCCTCAATGCAAAGAGGCAAAGTGGTTACCTGAAAAGGCTTTATAAATAGCTGAAGAAAGAAGAGAAGCTAAAGACAAAGGAAAAAGGGAAGGATATATCCAGTTGAATGCAGAGTTACAGAGAATAACAAGGGGGAAATCAGAAGACCTTCTTAAATGAACAGTACAAAGAAATACAGGAAAACAATAGAATGGGAAATACTAGAGATGTCTTCAAGAAAATTGGAGATATCAAGGGAAATTGTATGTAAGAATGGGCATAATAATTGACAGAAATGGTAAGGACCTAACAAAAGCAGATGGGGCTAAAAAGAGGTAGCAAGGATACACAGAATAACTATAAAAAAATGTCTTAATGACCCAGATAACCACAATAGTGTGGTCACTCACCTAGCATCAGACAGCCTAGAGTGTGAAGTCAAGTGGGCCTTTGGAAGAATTACTATGAACAAAGCTAATGAAGGTGATAGGATTCCAGCTAAGCTATTTCAAATCCTAAAAGATGATGCTGTGAAAGTGCTGTACTCAATATGCCAGCAGATTTGGAAGACTCAGCAGTGGCCACAGGACTGGAAAAGGTCAGTTTCCAATACAATCCCAAGGAAAAGTGAAAGTTGTTCATTGATATCTGACTGTTTGTAACCCCATGGACTACAGGCTGTCAGGCTCCTCTGTCCATGGAATCCTCCAGGCAGTTCTACTAGAGTTGGTAGCCATTCCCTCTCCAGGTGACCTTCCCAACCCAAGGATCAAACGCAGATCTCCTGCATTGCATGCAGATCCTTGACCGTCAGAGCAATCGGGAAATCCCAATCCCAAAGAAGGGCAATGTGAAAGAATGTTCAAACTACCATGCAGTTTTACATATTTCCCATGCTAGAAAGGTTATGGTCAAAATCCTTTAAGCTAGGCTTCCAGATGTATAAGTTAGATTTAGAAAAGACAGAACCAGAGATCAAATTGCAAACATCCACTGAATCAAAGAAAAGTAAGATAATTCTAGAAAAAAATAAAATCTACTTTTGTTTCATTGCCTTCGACTGTGTGGATCACAACAAACTATGGAAAATTCTTAAAGAAATGGGAATACCAGACCACCTTTCCTATCTCCTGAGAAATCTGTATGCAGGTCAAGAAGCAGCAATTAAAACGTGACATGGAAAAATGGACTGGTTCAAATTTGGGAAAGGAGTATGAAAAAACTTTGTATTGTCACCCTGCTTATTTAACTTATGTGCAGAGCTCAGTACAGTTCATAAATCATGTGAAATAACAGGCTGGATGAATCACAAGCTGAAATTTTTTTCCAGGAGATTGCCAGGAGAAATATCAACAACCTCAGATGTGCTGATGACATAACTATAATGGAAGAAAGTAAAGAGGAACTAAAGAGCCTCTTGATGAGGGTGAAAGAGGAGAGTGAAAAGCTGGCTTAAAATTCAATATTCAAAAAACTAAGATCATTACATCCAGTCCTGTCACTTCATGCAAATAGAAGGGAGAAAGGTGGAAGCAGTGACAAATTTCATTTTCTTGGGCTCCCAAGTCACTGTGGATGGTGACTGCAGCCATGAAATTAAAAGACACTTGCTCCTTCAGTGAAAAGCTATGACAAACCTAGACAACATATTAAAATACAGAGACATCACTTTGCTGACAAAGGTCTGTATAGTCAAAGTTATGATTTTTCAAATAGTCATGTACAGATATGAGAGTCTGACCTGTACAATGAAGGCTGAATAATGACAAACTGATGCTTTCAAAATGTGATGTTAAAGAAGACTGAGAGGGTAACAAGTAGGAAGGCTAGAGGCCTCCAAACAGAGAAAATAGGCTGCAAGTGTCAGACTTGTTTTTACCTTTCTTTTAAGTGGCAGGAGGAAACAAACTATAAGTGTCAGATTTTTTTTTTTCCTTCTCTATACAAAATACTGACTCGATGGTCACAAGTCTGAGTGAACTCCGGGAGTTGGTGATGGACAGGGAGGCCTGGTGTGCTGCAATTCATGGGGTCGCAAAGAGTTGGACATGACTGAGCAACTGAACTGAACTGAACTGAATACAAAATTAAAAGGAAGTTTCTCTTCAAATTCTGGGGGGCCGTGATGACACCTGGTTCCACCTGAACTTAACTTTTCTCAAACCTTGAGCTAACCAAAGCATTTTTCTTATAGAAATGCTTTTCTTAAGCAATGTTAATGAACTATGTATTTACCTTAGACTCTGTCTTTCCTCAGGTTGGTTCCACCTAAGACTCAAAATCAATAACGGCTCAACAAACCAGTATGTTTGACTCATAGAAATGTTCTCTTAAGCTATGTTAATGAGACTATGTATTTGCTTGGAAAACTGCCTTTCTCCAGAAATCATGTCAATTGCTTTATGCCTTAACATGACTCACCTTGTCCCAATGTTTTCTCAAAGTGTGTGTTGTGGGTGAGGAACCTGGTGCCACTCTCTGAGTTCTGAGACATTACCTTTTAACAGCCTCTTAACAGGTATACAACTTCTTGCTAAAAGCTAGTAAGGGGGCACTCCTTCTGCCCCCTTCTGATGTCTATGTCAGAAGCTTTCTCTCTTTTATACTTTAATAAAACTTTATTACACAAAAACTCTGAGTAATCAAGCCTCATTACTGGTACCTGATTGAATACCTCTCTTCTGAAGGCCAAGAATCCTGGCATTGTTCACAGCTCAGCAACAACCTTTCAAGACTCTTAAGAGCCCCTTGGATTGAGAGGAGATCAACCCCTTCAGTCCTAAAGCAAATAAACTCTGAATTGGAAGGACTGATGCTAAAGCTAAAACTATAGTATTTGGCCACTTGATTCAAACAGCCAACTCATTAGAAAGACCCTGATGCTGGGAAAGACTGAGGGCAGGAGGAGAAGGGAATGGCAGAGAATAAGATGATTAGTTAGCATAACCAACTCAATGGACGTGAATTTGAGCAAACTCCAGGAGATAGTGAAGGACAGGGGAGCCTGGCATGCTGAAATTCATGGGGTTGCAAAGAGTCGACATTACCGAGTGACTGAACAACAACAACAGCAAATGGGAAAGTGCTGTAGAGTACAGGATGCTCAGTTTGGTGCCCTTTAGTGACCTAGAGAGGTAAAATGTGGTGATGGGAGGTCTGAAAAGAAGGAGTATATGTATACTTATAGCTGATTCACTTTTTTTTTTTTTGTACAGCAGAAACCAACACAGCATTATACAGCAATTACAGTCTAATAAAACAAATTTTAAAAATTTTAAAAGGTGACACCTGCAGGCATACATTGTGACTGCACTTTTGACTTACCTCCCTTTGCTACTCCAGGAACTCTGACTGACAGATAACAAAATCCAGGTTGACCTGAAGGGTGATGACTTCCTTGCGACCAAGTGTCCTGTTATCTGGGCCAGACACATGAGGGAAATTATTCTACTAAGTGACTGCAGGATGACTCATTAGCCAATCCAGCTAAAATTAGCTGAGTTAACCCTAACCAGAGGAACATGCACAGCTAGTTAACATAATTTAAGCTAAAGAAATAGTTATTTCTTTAAGTCATTAAGTTTTGAGTGGTTTGTTCATAGCAAAAGGTAAGTAATAGAAAATCCAATAAAAAACTGTAAGCCATCAGTAACAACATATGCCCTGCCTACCCCCATGGCCTTGCTGAGAGAATGACTGTGCTGGATGAGGAAGGCTCTGAAGGGCAGAGCCTAGGGGAGGATGAGGCCTGAATGTCAGAGGCACTTGGTGAGCAACAGTCAGGATGGCAGCCTCTCTTTCTGAGACTGGTCAGCAGAAACTTGCCCAAGTTTCTTGTCATGGTCAGAAGGACATATATTGCCAACTGTCATCTTTCCCTTTGACATTAATCTTTTCTCAGTCATTTGACTTTTATCTGCTTAAAAAATATGTAGCATATCTGGATTACATCTGAATATCATTCCCATAGAAATATTCATAGAGTCCACAATAAGAATTTTTGAGAGCCCAGTTTAGAGATAAGGAAATAGATTTCCTGTCTGTGACAACATAAGGAATGAAAGGTCCGTAAATGAGATTTACTCAAGACAGGGGCAATTTCTTCCTCAGACAAAATGTACTTCATATAATTGTTCCATAAGTGTATTTGTGTATTTTGATTCATGTTTGTCTAGTTGACAATTTTTTTAAACAATCTATTTCTATTGCGACATAAAGGCAGTATAGAGAAAAATGCACAAAACCTAGAAGTATTGTTTATTGAAAAATTATGAGGCAAACACCCCTGTGACCATACTCCAGTCAGAGAGGGAGCCTTGCCCTCAAACCAGAGTCCCTTTCTGTTCACAATCCTGACGTGTGTGGTGACTGAGTCCCTGTTTAATTGGATACTTTTACCATCTCTGCAGCAGTGAAGAATAGACACAGCTACATGTGTATCCTGAAATGCAACAGTTCAGTCTTACTTATTTTAAATTTTATGTAATTGAACTCATTCCTCATTGCCTCACTTCTTTTACTTAATGTTGTCTCTTGGTTTGTGTGACTGTAATCTATTCATTTTCATCAACAAGTATTCCACTGTATGAACACACTAGACAATTTTCCTATAGAAAGACATCCAAGGTTTCCAGCTTTCAAGTATTACAACAGTATTGCTGTGATTGTTTATACATATCTCCTTGTGCACATGCACATGCTTTTCTGGGAAGGGCCTTTTTTGAATTCTAAGATAAGCATATCTTCATATTTAGTGAAACAGTCTAAGGTGGTGTAACCATTTCACCTGCCACAAGCAGCAGAATTGCTTCCAATGTTCCACATCTTATAAGCACTTGATATTGCCAGACTTTTAATTTTTGCCAATCTGATAGGTATGTGGTAGAATATCTTGTTTTTTTTTTCCAGCATTGTAGTCAGAATTTTATTTTTTCAACTTAAATGTATGTATTCTTAATTGAAAGATAATTGTTTTACAATTATACAGTAAATACAATATTGTGTTAGTCTTTTCCATACATAAACATGGTTCAGCCACAGGTATACATATGTCCCTCCCTCTTGAACCTCTCTCCCACCTGCCACCCAATCCCATCCCATCCCTCTACATTGTCACAGAGCACTAGCTTTGATCTCCCTGATCATGCAACAAATTTCCACTGGCTATCTATTTTATATATGGTAATAAATACTCTCTCCATTCTTCTCACCCTTTCCTTACCCCCACCCTATGTTCACATGTCTGTTCTCTATGTCTGTGTCTCAATTGCTTCCCTGAAAATAGGTTCATCAGTACCATCTTTCTAGATTCCATGTATATGTATTAATATGAGATATTTGTTTTTCTCTTCCTGACTTACTTCATCTGTATAATAAAATCTAGGTTCATACACCTCACTAGAACTAACTCAAGTTCATTCTTTTTTATGGCTCCATTGTATAGCTCATATATGTACCACAAATTCTTTATTCATTCATCTATTAATGGACATCTAGTTTGTTCCCATGTCCAAAGAATATTGGGGTACATCTGTCGTTTTCAGTTTTGGTTTCCACAGGGTTTATGTCCAGTAGTGGGATTTTTAAGTAATATGATAGTTTTATTCCTAGGTTTTAAAGAGTATCCATACTACTCTTTTCATACTGTTCATGGGGTTCTCAAGGCAAGAAAACTGAAGTGGTTTGTCATTCCCTTCTCCAGTGGACCACATTTCGTCAGACCTCTCCACCATGACCCTGCCATCTTAGGTGGCCCCACACAGCATGGTGTAGTTTCACTGAGTTAGACAAGGCTATGGTGGGTGTGATCAGATTGGCTCTTTTTCTGTGATTATGGTTTCAATGTGTCTGCCCTCTGATGCCCTCTCGCAATACTTCCCATCTTACTTGGGTTTCTCTTACCTTGAAGTGGAGCATCTCTTCACGGCTGCTCCAGCAAAGTGCAGTCGCTGCTCCTTACCTTGTACAAAGGGTATCTCCTTACAGCCGCCCCTCCTGACGTTGAACGTGGAGTGGCTAGACTCGGACCTCCTTTGCCCATGCAGCTGCTGCTTCATGGATGTGGTGTAGTTCCTCTTAGCTGCCACCCCTGACCTCGGACATGGGTAGATCATCTCAGCTGATATGATACTGAAAGGGGAACTCCCTGGGTCAGTAGGTGTCCAATGTGCTACTGGGGATCAGTAGAGAAATAACTCCAGAAAGAATGAAGGGATGGAGCCAAAGCAAAAACAATACCCAGTTGTGGACGTGACTGGTGATAGAAGCAAGGTCCGATGCTGTAAAGAGCAGTATTGCATAGGAACCTGCAATGTTAGGTCCATGAATCAAGGTAAATTGGAAGTGGTCAAACAAGAGATGACAAGAGTGACAGTTGACATTCTAGGAATCAGTGAACTAAAATGGACTGGAATGGATGAATTTAACTCAGATGACCATTATATATACTACTTAGGGCAGGAATCCCTTAGAAGAAATGGAGTAGCCATCATGCTCAACAAAAGAGTCCAAAATGCAATACTTGGATGCAATCTCAAAAATGACAGAATGATCTCTGTTCATTTCCAAGGTAAACCATTAAATATCACAGTAATCCAAGCCTATGCCCAAACCAGTAACATTGAAGAAGCTGAAGTTGAACAGTTCTATGAAGAACTACAAGAACTTTTAGAGATAACACCCCCCAAAAATGTCCTTTTCATTATAGGAATGCAAAAGTAGGAAGTCTAGAAACACCTGGAGTAACAGGCAAATTTGGGCTTGGAATACGGAATGAAACAGGGAAAAGACAATAGAGTTTGTTAAGAGAATTCACTGTTCATAGCAAACACCCTCATCCAACAATACAAGAGAAGATTCTACATGTGGACATCACCAGATGGTCAACACCGAAATCAGATTGATTATACTCTTTGTAGCCAAAGATGGAGAAGCTCTATACAGTCAGCCAAAACAAAACCAGGAGCCGTTTGTGGCTCAGATCATGAACTCCTTGTTGCCAAATTCAGACTTAAATTGAAGGAAGTGGGGAAAACCACTAGGCCATTCAGGTATGACCTAAATCAAATTCCTTATGATTTTACAGTGAAAATGAGAAGTAGATTTACGGGACTAGATCTGAAAGACAGAGTGCCTGATGAACTATGGATGGAGGTTCATGACATTATACAAGAGACAGGGATCAAGACCATCCCCATGGAAAAGAAATGCAAAAGAGCAAAATGGCTCTCTGGGGAGGCCTCCTTGTCTGGGTAGCTGTGAAAATAAGAGAAGTGAAAAGCAAAGAAGAAAAGGAAAGATATAAGCATTTGAATGCAGAGTTCCAAAGAAAGGCAAGAAGAGATAAGAAAGCCTTCCTCAGCAATCAATGCAAAGAAATAGAGGAATAAAACAGAATGGGAAAGACTAGAGATCTCTTCAGGAAAATTAGAGATATGAAGGGAACATTTCATGCAAAGATGGGCTCAATAAAGGACAAAAATGGTATGGACCTAACAGAAGCAGAAGATATTAAGAAGAGGTGGCAAGAATACACAGGAGAACTGTACAAAAAAAGAGCTACAAGACTCAGATAATCATGACGGTGTGATAGCTCTCCTAGAGCCATACATTCTGGAATATGAAGTCAAGTAGGCCTTAGAAACCATCACTATGAACAAAGCTAGTGGAAATGATGGAATTTCAGTTGAACTATTTGAAATCCTGAAAGATGATGCTGTGAAAGTGCTGCACTCAATATGCCAGCAAATTTGGAAAACTCAGCAGTGGCCACAGGACTGGAAAAGGTCAGTTTTCATTCCAATCCTAAAGAACAGTCATGCCAAATAACGCTCAAACTACCACACAATTGTACTCATCTCACACGATTGTAAAGTAATGCTCAAAATTCTATAAGCCAGGCTTCAGCAATACATGAACTGTGAACTTCCTGATGTTCAAGCTGGTTTAAGAAAAGGCAGAGGAACCAGAGTTCAAATTGCCAACATCCTCTGGATCATCAAGAAAGCAAAAGAGTTCCAGAAAAACATCTCTTTCTGCTTTATTAGAGTATTTGGTGGCTCAAACGGTAAATCGTCTGTCTACAATGCAGGAGACCTGGGTTTGATCCATGGGTTGGGAAGATCTCCCTGGAGAAGNTTCAAATTGCCAACATCCTCTGGATCATCAAGAAAGCAAAAGAGTTCCAGAAAAACATCTCTTTCTGCTTTATTAGAGTATTTGGTGGCTCAAACGGTAAATCGTCTGTCTACAATGCAGGAGACCTGGGTTTGATCCATGGGTTGGGAAGATCTCCCTGGAGAAGGAAATGGCAGCCCACTCCAGTATTCTTGCCTGTAAAATCCCATGGATGGAGAAGCCTGGTAGGCTACTGTCCATGGGGTCGCAAAGAGTCACACACGACTGAGCGACTTCACTTTCACTTTCTTTCAATTTCTGCTTTATTGACTATGCCAAAGCTTTTGACTGTGTGGACCACAATAAACTATGGTAAATTCTGAAAAAAGATGGGAATACTAGACCACCTGATCTGACTCTTGAGAAACCTATATGCAAGTCAGGAAGCAACAGTTAGAACTGGACATGGATGAACAGACTGGTTTCAAATAGGAAAAGGAGTACATCAAGGCTGTATATTGTCACCCTACTTATTTAACTTATATGCAGAGTACATCATAAGAAATGCTGGACTGGAAAAAGCACAAGCTGGAATCAAGATTGCTGGGAGAAATATCAATAACCTCAGATGTGCAGATGACACCACCCTTATGGTAGAAAGTGACGAGGAACTGAAAAGCCTCTTGATGAAATTGAAAGAGGAGAGTGAAAAAGTTGGCTTAAAACTCAACATTCAGAAAACTAAGATCATGGCATCTGGTCCCATCACTTCATGGCAAATAGATAGGGAAACAATGGAAACAGTGTCAGAGTTTATCTTTGGGGGCTCCAAAATCACTGCAGATGGTGACTGCAGCCGTGAAATTAAAAGACACTTACTCCTTGGGAGGAAAGTTATGACCAGCCTAGATAGCATATTGAAAAGCAGAGATATTACTTTGCTGACTAAGATCCATCTAGTCAAGGCTATGGTTTTTCCAGTGGTCATGTATGGATGTGAGAGTTGGACTGTGAAGAAAGGTGAGCACCGAAGAACTGATGCTTTTGAACTGTGGTGTTGGAGGAGACTCTTGAGAGTCCCTTGGACTGCAAGGAGATCCAACCAGTCCATCCTAAAGGAGATCAGCCCTGGGTTTTCATTAGAAGTGCTGATGCTGAAGCTGAAACTCCAATACTTTGGCCAATTGATGTGAAGAGCTGACTCATCGGAAAAGACTTTGATGCTGAGAAGGATTGGAGGCAGGAAGAGAAGGCGACGATGGAGGATGAAATGGCTGGATGGCATCAGTGAGTTGATGGACATGAGTTTATGTGAACTCTGGGAGTTGGTCATGGACAGGGAGGCCTGGCATGCTGTGCTTCATGGGGTGGCAAAGAGTTGGACACGACTTAGCGACTGAACTGATAATGTTCTCCATAGTGGCTGTGCCAAATGACATTCACACCAATGGTTCAAGAGAGTCCCCTTTTCTTCACAACCTCTCCAGCGTTTATTGTTTGCAGATTTTTTGCCAATGACCATTCTGAACGATGTGAGGTGACACACCATTGTAGTTTTTATTTGTATTTCCCTATTTATAAGTGATGTTGAACATCTTTTCATATGTTTATTGGCCATGTGTATGTCTTCTTTAGCTAAATGTCTGTTTAGGTTTTCTGCCCACTTTTTGATTGTGTTGCTTGTTTTGCTCGTACTGATTTGTATGTATTAATTGTATATTTTGGAGATTAACCTTCTGTCAGTTGATTCATTTGCTTTTATTTTCTCCCATTCTGAGGGTTGGTTTTCACCTTATTTATAATTTCTTTTTCTGTGTAAAAGCTTTTAATCATGTCTCATTTGTTTATTTTTGTTTTTATTTTTATTACTCTAGGAGGTGAGTTACAGAGGGTCATGCTGTAATTTATGTCAAGGAGTGTATTTCCAATTCTGTCTTCTAGGAACTTTATAGTTTCTGGCCTTCCATTTAAGCCTTTAATCCATTTTGAGTTTATTTTTGTGTATGCTGTTAAAAGGTGTTAGTTTCATTCTTCTCCGTGTAGTTGTACAGTCTTCCCAGTACCACCTATTGAAGAAGCTGTCTTTTCTCTTTGTATATACTTGCCTCCTTTGTCAAAGATAAGGTACCCATAGGTATCTGGGTTTATTTCTGGTCTTTCTATCTTGTTTCATTTGTCTATATTTCTGTTTTCATGCCAGTATCACACTATTTTGATGANTGGCCTTCCATTTAAGCCTTTAATCCATTTTGAGTTTATTTTTGTGTATGCTGTTAAAAGGTGTTAGTTTCATTCTTCTCCGTGTAGTTGTACAGTCTTCCCAGTACCACCTATTGAAGAAGCTGTCTTTTCTCTTTGTATATACTTGCCTCCTTTGTCAAAGATAAGGTACCCATAGGTATCTGGGTTTATTTCTGGTCTTTCTATCTTGTTTCATTTGTCTATATTTCTGTTTTCATGCCAGTATCACACTATTTTGATGACTGTAGCTTTGTAGTACAGCCTGAAGTCAGGAAGCTTGAATCATCCAGCTTCATTTTTTTTTTTTTTTTCTTTTCTCAAGATTACTTTGGTTATTTGGAGTCTTTAGTATTTCTATACAAATTGTGATTTTTTTTTCCTCTGATTCTGTGGACATTACCATTGGTAATTTGATAATATTGCATTGAATCTATAGATTTCGTTGGGTCATATAGTCATGTTCCAGTGTTGATTCTTCCAATTCAAGAAAGTGGTATATTTCTCCATCTGCTTGAGTTGTGTTTGATTTCTTTCATCACTGTCTTATAGTTTTCTGCATACAAGTATTTTGTTTCTCTTTAGATAGGTTTATTCCTAGGTATTTTATTCCTTTTGTTGCAATTGTCAATGGATTATTTTCTTAATTTCTTTGTCTGAATTTTCATTGTTTGCATATAGCAATCCCAGGGATTTCTGTGTATTGATTTTACATTCTGTGATTTAACTATATTCATTGATTAACTTTAGTGATTTTCTGGTACCATCTTTAGGGTTTGCTCTATACAGTATCATTTCTTCTGCAAACAATGATAGTTTTACTTCTTCATTTCCAATCTGGATTCTTTTCATTTCTTTTTTTTTTTTTTTTTCCCTCTGACTGTTGCAGCTAGGATTTCCAAAACTATTGAATAGTAGTGGTTATGGTGGGCACCCTTGTCTTGTTCCTGATCTTAGAGGAAATGCTTTCAGGTTTTTACTACTAGAATAATGTTTGCTGTGAGTTTATTATCTTGAGGTAGGATTCTTCTATGTTTATTATTTGGAGAGTTTTTATCATAAATTGGTGTTGAAAATTGTTGAAAGCTTTATCTGCATCTACTGAGATCATCATATGGTTTTTATCTTTCAATTTGTTAGTATGGTGTATCACATCAATTGATTTGTGTATATTGAGGAATACATGCCTCCCTGGGATAAAGCCCATTTGATCATGATTCATGATCTTTTTATGTGTCATTGGATTCTGTTTGCTATAATTTTGTTCAGGATTTTTGCATTTATGTTCATCATTGATATTGGCCTGTAATTTTTGTGTGTGCATGTGTGGAATCTTTGGTTTTATCAGGGTGATTGTGGCCTCGAAGAATGAATTGAGGAGTTTTCCTTCCTCTACAATTTCCTGGAAGTGTTTGAACATTATAAGTGTTAGGTCTTTAAAATTTGATAGAATTCACCTGGAAACCGTCTCACCCTGGGTTTTTTTTTGTTTTTATTTTAGAATATTTTTTGTTGCAGTTTATATTTCTTGGTTTGTCATTGGTCTGTTCATATTTTCTATTTTTTCCTGGTTCAGTTTTGGAAGGTTATATATTTTTTTGAAAATTTGTCCATTTCTTCCAAGTTGACCATTTTATTGGCATATAGTTACATACAGTAGTCTCTTGTGATCCTTTGTATTTATGTGTTGTTTGTTGTAACTTCTCCATTTTCATTTCTGATTTTATTGACTTGAGTTTTCTCCCTTTTTTTCTTAATAAATCTGGCTAATGGTTTGTCAGTTTTGTTTATCTTCTCAAAAAAACTAGCTTTTAGTGATCTTTGTTATTGTCTCTTTAATTTCTTTTCCATTTATTTCTTCTCTGGTCTTTATGATTTCTTCCCTTCTACTAATTTTGGGTTTTTTGTTTTGCTCTTCTGTTTCTAGTTGTTTTAGGTTCAAGGTTAGGTTGTTCATTTGAAGTTTTTCTTGTTTCTTAAGGCAAGTTTGTATTGGTATAAACATCCCTCTGAACATTGCTTTTATTGAATCCCATAGGTTTTGAGTTGTCATTTGCTGCTAGGTATATTTTGATTTCCTTTTTGATTTATTCAGTGATCTGTTGGTCATTTAGAATCATATTATTTAGTCTCAATATGTCTGTGTTTTATATAGTTTTTTCCTTCCCCATGTTGTTGACATGTAATCTTATATCATTGTGGTTCATAAAAGATGCTTAAAATAATTTCTTTCTTTTCTTTTTCTTTTTTTTTTTTTTTTTGCCAAAGCTTGATATGTGATACAAGATATAATCTATCCTGGAGAATATTCCATGTGCACTGAAGAGAAAAAGTGAAATCTACTGCTTTTGCATGAAGTGCCCTGTAGATTTCAATTAGGTCTGGCTGGTTCAATGTATCATTTAAAACTTGTGTTTCCTTATTAATTTTCTGTCTGGGTGAGCTGTCCATTAGAGTGAATTGTGTAAATTCTCCCATTATTATTTTATTACTCTCGATTTCTCCTTTAATAGTTGTTTGCATTTGTTTTATGTATTAGAAGCATATCTATATTTATAATTGTTATATATTCTTCTTGGATTGATCCTTCTTTGTCTCTTGCTACAGACTTTGCTTTAAAGTTTATTTTATCTAATATGAATATTGCTAATTCTGTTTTCTTTTGATTTCTGTTTGAGTGGTAAATCTTATTCCAGCCCTTCACTTTCAGTCTGTATATATCCTTAGATCTGAGATAGATCTCTTATCAACAGAATATATAAGCATCTTGTTTTAGTATCCATTTAGCCAACCTGTGTCTTTTGGTTGAGTATTTAGTCAATTTACATTTATATTAATTATTGATATGTATGATCCTCTTACCATTTGTTGTTTTGCATTTGGCTTGTAGGCCCTTTCTTCCTCTTTTGTTTTCTGTCTAGAGAAATTCCTTTAGCATTTGTTGTAAAGCTGGTTTGGCAGTGCTAAATTCTCTTAATATTTGCTTGTCTGTAAAGGTTTTGATTTCCTCCTTTGAATCTGAATGAGAGTCTCACTGGATAGAGTAATCTTGATTGTAAGATTTTTTCTTCTACTCACTTTAAATATATCTTGCCACTCCCTTACAAAGAACTTTGTTGAACAAATCAGCTGTTTGCTTTATGAGACTCCTCTTGTATTTTACTTATTGCTTTTCCTTTGCTGCTTTTAATATTAGTCTTTTGTCTTTAATTTTTGTTAGTTTGATTAATATATGTCTTTGTGTGTTTCTCTTTGGGTTTATCCTGTATGGGACTCTCTGGGCTTCCTGGACTAGGGTGATTATTTCATTTCCCATTTTAAGGAAGTTTTTGACTATAATCTCCTCAAATATTTTCTCATGCCCTTTCCTTTTGTTTTGTTCTTCTGAGACCATTAATGATGATTTTTATGTTATGCTTAGTGTCCCAGAGGTCTCTGAGACCATCTTCATTTCAATTTATTCTTTATAATTATTATTCCACTCTGCTTCAATTATTTCTACCATTCTATATTCCATTTCACTTATCTGCTTTTCTGCCTCTGCCACTGTTACTCTCTTATTGGGTCCCTCTGCTGCTGCTGCTGCTAAGTCGCTACAGTTATTGCCAGCCCACCAGACTCTGCCATCCCTGGGATTCTCCAGGCAAGAGCACTGGAATGGGTTGTCATTTCCTTCTCCAATGCATGAAAGTGAAAAGTGAAAGCGAAGTTGCACAGTCGTGTCCGACTCTTAGGGACCCCATGGAGTGCAGCCTACCACGCTTTTCTGTCCATGGGATTTTCCAGGTAAGAGTACTGGACTGGGTTGCCATTGCCTTCTCTGATTGGGTCCCTCTGGTATATAGTAAATTTCAGTTATTGCACTATTTACTGCAGATTGTTTATTCTTTAATTCTTCTAGATCCTTATTAAACATTTCTTGCACCTTCTTGATCTATTCCTCCAGTCTATTTATCCATTTTATTTTCAAGATTTTAGATCATCTTTACTATCATTACACTGATTTTTTTTTCAAGTATATTGTCTATTTTCTCTTCATTTATTTGGTCTTGTGTGTTTATAAATGTCCCTTCATCTACTGAATGTTTCTCTGTCATTTCATTTTGTTTAATTCACTGTGTTTTATGTCTCCTTTTTGCAGGTTGGAAGGCTGTAGCTTCTGTTAATTGTAGAGTCTGCTCCCTTTAGAGAAGGCAATGGCACCTCACTCTAGTACTCTTGCCTGGAAAATCCCATGGATGGAGGAGCCTGGTAGGCTGCAGTCCATCGGGTAGCGAAGAGTCAGACACGACTGAGCAACTTCACTTTCACTTTTCACTTTCATGCATTGGAGAAGTTAATGGCAACCCTCTCCAGTGTTCTTGCCTGGAGAATCCCAAGGCTGCTGCCTATGGGGTCACACAGAGTCAGACACGACTGAAGCAACTTAGCAGCAGCAGCAGCTGCTGCTCCCTCTGGATGAGACTCGACCAGTACTTTCTGAAGATCTCCTGGTTGGTTGGATTCTTGCCTGTGTTCTGGTGGATAGAGCTGGATCTTTTCTCTCTGAAGGGCAGTGCTGTATCCAGTAGTGTGTTTTGTGGTGTCTATGAGTTTGATATGGCTTTGCGCAGCCAATCTTCTAATGTGCAGGATTGTGGTTGTTTTTCTGAAGTACTGGCATGAGGCATTTGGCACTGGAACTTGCTGCCCTTTGGGTGAGGCTTAGTATTAGTGTTGAAATGGAAGTCTTTGGGATAGCTCTTGTTGATTAGTGTTTCATGGGGTCAAGAGTTCTCTGGCAGGTTAAAGTCCTGGACTTGTGTCTCCCACCTAAGGGAATACCCTTTAATGTAGCACTAAGATCTCAGAAGCTATGTTACACAGAAGACAAAAATCCAAAGTTAATTGTGAAAGCAACACTCAACAGCCAAGAAAACCTAGAGAAACTCACACCAAAGTCCTCCAATATTTCTAGGAAGGTCTCACGACCCATTGTGTGCAGTGTGGGGTCCACTTAGTCTGAGATCTGGCCTTACTCCAGCTTGTACTTGCCGCCAGAGTTCACACTTGCCCCTAACTCACAGTCTTGGGCCAATTGTAGGTATTTAATCTGCTACACCTGCAACTGCTGGAGCTAATTCCCTTTCTCTTCTTTGGTCACACAGTCCCTAGTGTTCTGCTTTATTTTGGGGTCTGACTTCACTTATATGCCATCCTCAGATGTCTGTTCCTTGTCCAGACAAAGGTAAAGGACAAGGCTTATTAGAGCTCACTTACTCAATCTGGCTGGGGGAGAGAGAGGAGTATGGCAGCCACAGTTGGGATATGCCTGGGGTGCCTGCACAGGTAGAGACCTGCCACATGTTGTTACAGTCTGAGGCAGGTCATGCACTCTGCCAGAGAAATTTTCCCCAAGTTGTGTGTCCCTAGGGAGAGCCAAACTGCTTAGGCTCCCAGAAAATTGTGGACAGTAACCTGTGCCTTGCTCACAGCCTGGTGGTAGCTACCACCTCTTGGATCAGGACTGCATTGGTGACTTTTGTCTACTACCTCAGGCACTTTCTCTGGCTTTGTCAGTGCCTGTGACTTATTCTTCCCCTTCTGGGCCCATAAACTTCAATCCTGTCAAATCTGCCCACTGGAGCTTCAACAAGTTTTTCATGTTTTGAAAGCTTTTGGAAAGTTTTTAGCAGGTGTCTGCCAAGTATCTAAATTAGTGTCCTGGGCATCAATAACCTTTTACTACTCTGGGACTCTCAGTCTTTTTCCTGGATTCCTTCAGCTGTCACATTGGCCACTCAAAGTATCCTCAAGGCAGTCACCATCAGTCTTCTCCCTTGGGTCTGACACCAGTGTCTGAGCCTTGCACCCTGCCCCTCCCCTGTATAGCATTGGGGTCAGGGAGGCATGTGAGATGCTTCTCAGCTGGGAAGTGCTGCTCAGCAATGATATCTATGGTGAGCTCTCCATTTTGCCTTCTGAGCACCCATTGTTCACTCCCATCTGAGATTCCAAAGCTCTACCCTGACCTCACCTGTGAGGGGGTTTCTGAGTATGTTGAAACTTCCTCCTTTGCGATTTCCTCCCTGGGGTGCAAGTCCCATCTTGAAATTATTTGTTTCTTGTTTTCTTTTTGCTCTACCTCATTATAAGGAGATTGAATTGTCTTTTTTGAAGTTTGAGGTCTTCTGCTAGCATTCAGAAGTTTGTGTTGAAGGAGTTGTTCCATATTCAGATGAATTTTTGGTGTGCTTGTGCAGAAGAAGATTATTTTCTTGTCTTATTCCTCCACCATCTTCTTTCATTGGTCCTCTCCTTATGATTTTATTTTCCATTTTTTAATTGTGAATAATGTTGAAAATGTTTTAATATATTTTTAATCACTGGATTTCTTTTTCATGAAGTACCTGTTGAAATCTCTTTGTCTTATTGTGTGTGCCTTTTTTTATTTTTTAGTGTTTTGCAGTGCTTTATTTATTTTATTTTAAACATATTTTAAATATGAAAGTTCATCTGGTTTTATGTGTTGCAATAGTTTTTCCTTTTTTTTTTCTTTATTAATATCAGGTTGCTTGTAATGTCTTTTTAAAAAAAAACTTTTCCTTTTTAAAAACTTAGTTTTAATTGGAGGGTAATTATTTTACAATATTGTGTTGGTTTCTGCCATACGTAAAGATGAATCAGCCTTAGGTATACATATGTTCCCTCGCTTTTGAACCTCCCTCCCACCTTCCACCCCACCCCACCCTCTTAGGTTTTTACAAATCACTGGTTTGAGCTCCCTGAGTCATACAGCAAATTCCCACTAGCTGTCTACTTTATACATGGCAATGCATATGTTTCTAATCTATTATCTCAATTTGTTCTACCCTCCCCTTTCCTCACTGTGTCCACACGTTCGCTATGTCTGTCCCTCCATTGCTGCCCTGCAAATAGGTTCATCAGTATCACCTTTCTAGATCCCATACATATGCATTAATATATGATATTTGTTTTTCTGACTACATCACTCTGTATAATAGGCTCTAGGTTCATCCACACCAATAGAACTTACTCAAATGCATTCATTTTTTATCCCTGAGTAATATTCCATTGTTTATATGTACCACAACTTCCTTATTCATTCATCTGTCAGTGAACATCTAGGTATCCTCCATGTTCTGCTGCTGCCACCACTGCTAAGTCGCTTCAGTCATGTCCGACTCTGTGTGACCCCATAGATGGCAGCCCACCAGGCTTCCCCGTCCCTGGGATTCTCTAGGTAAGAATACTGGAGTGGGTTGCCATTTCCTTCTCCAATGCATGAGAGTGAAAATCAAAGTGAAATTGCTCATTTGTGTCCGACTCTTCACGACCCCATGGACTGCAGCCTACGAGGCTCCTCCATCCATGGGATTTTCCAGGCAAGCGTACTGAAGTGGGGTGCCATTGATAGTGCTGTAATGAACATTGAGATACATGTGTCTTTTTCAATTATGGTTTTCACAGGGTATATGCCCAATAGTGGAATTTGTTGGGTCCTATGGTAGAAGAAAATATTTTTTATTCTGAAGTCACAAGATAGTCTTGAATGTCAACTCCTACAAGCTTTGCAGACTTGTCTCTTAACATTAAATATGTTACACATTAGGTGTTGATTCTTGTATATGTGTGAAATAAAGCTATAATTTATTTTCCATATGGAGACACATTTGTTCTAGAATCATTAACTAAAAAGAATACAGTTTTTATTCTACCCTGTCTTGCCATCTGCCCTGTCATCTCAGTTGTAATTTAAGTGTTCAGATACCTGTGTACCCATTTCTGGCCTGATTTATTTGTCTCTCCTGGCACTAATGCCACATTCTATTATAGTTTTGCAATGTTTTGATATCTGACAGAATATCATCTTCATAACTAACACATGTTTGAGAGAGTATAGCTATTCTTGGTCTTTCCCATTCCCATGCAAATCTAGAATGAGCCTGGGCAGTTCTGCCCACAGTCACAATTTTTTTGTTGTTGTTGTTGCTGGTACATGGAAGTATTATCATATTCATATTACACACGTGTATATACATGACACAATCAGTGTTATAACTCTGGAGGGATTCAGAATAATGGATGGGAGTTAAAGACAAGTGCAGAATCTGTTGTAAATAAGATCAGGGCAACAGTAACAGAGGTGTGTGTGGAATGAGCCTGGCTTAAGAGCAGTTTAGGAGACTTATGGGAAACAATGACAAGACATTGCCTCCAAGTGATTGGTGGAAGGAATAAGGCTTTAAAGGAGGAAGTTTACATGAACATACAACAAAGAAAATGGTGAATGGATAGAAACTTCTTCAAAACAGGCTGCCCACAGGTTATATAGACATCTTTACAACAGTAAAATTTCACAATTGTAAAGAACTTTGAAAGAATGGGAGATTTGTGTTTGATATGAAACTAGTGATTGACAAACATGCTAACATAGGAATTAAGCCAGGCTTCACTATGTTTAATATTTTTTTTTCCATTTTTGACATGCCTAGAAACAGGTTTTTAAATTTCTACATATGGTGCCCTTCAGATAACTTGATTTCAGTTTGTAATATCACATGTCTCACTGAAAAGTATTCAAATATTTTTTTTTTCAATTAATAGTATCTATCAGGATTTGACTCAGCCTCGATTTTCTAATAAATTCTGATTTTTAAAATTTATTTTTAAGAAGTTAACAAAAGTAGATCATATAATAACGGTGGTTCAAATTTATATTTAATATTTGGTCCCATTCCTTTTAAAAGATTGATAAGGCATGTATTAATTTGTGACCACCAGGTGATTATTACAAAAATTTCACTTGCTTTGTAATGTATGCATATTTGATGTAGTCATTGAAGTCAGATGTTTCACAATGAAAATCACATTTTGTCCTTCCATTTTGTGCTCTTCTGAGCTTTGCACTTTTGAAGGAAATGGTCCCTCAGAGCATGATACATTTGATTCAAAGGTATTTTCAATAGGATGCTATTTTGCCTGTCAAAAGCTAATGTAACCACAGACTGTCTTCTGAGTTTGAGACTTGTAGTCTTGGGGACTTTTAATATAAATTCTGAATATAGGCATGTGGCAGGGCAAAGAGGAGGAAATGCCTTGCTAACTGCCTAGGAGATGTAGATTTGGGAAGATGGAAAACCCATAATTAAGACAATTTGAATTTAGTAAATTATAACCTGATTTTCAAAAGTGACAGTGGAATTTGAAAATGAGAGAATAAAAAGCAAATGAAAGGATGAGGAATAAATGCAGCTCAGATATGCCAAAACTTTGTATGTGTGTGGTGTGATTATGGTGCAGGTAAGAAAGATAATTTTATTTTTTCTGCTGCTAAGTTTCTAGGGTGAAACATCAAATCTCTGGAGCAATGGTGACAGGATGCCTAGAGAATAAAGAACCAGAGCCTGAGTGCTCCCTAGGAAAGGATGACTGGCTGACAAACATTCTGATGCCACGGAGGTATAGTGAAAGCCACAAGACTTGGACTCAAAGTACACTTTTTTATTGGAGAATAATTGCTTTACAATGCTGTGTTAGTTTCTGCAGTACGATCAAATTAATCAGCTATTTGGTTAAGAGGCAACAATAGATGGTAAAGAATCTGCCTGCAATGCAGATGACCAGGGTTCCATCCCTGGGCTAGGAAGATCTCTTGGAGAAGGGAATGGCTGCCCACTCCAGTATTCTTGCCTGGAAAATCCCATGGACAGAGGAGACTGGCAGGTTATAGTCCACGGGATCACAAAAAGTTGAACACGACTGAGAGACTAACACTTGCACTTCACTTATCAGCATCAGTCTTTCACAGTGAGTCAGCTCTTCACATCAGATGGCCAAAATATTGGAGCTTCAGCTTCAGCATCAATCCTTCCAATGAATATTCAAGGTTGATTTCCTTTAGAGTTGACTGGTTTCTTCTCCTTACAGTCCAAGGGACTCTCAGGAGTCTTCTCCAGCACCACAATTTGAAAGCATCAATTTTTTCAGTGCTCAGCTCCCTTTATGGTCCAAATCTCACTTCCGTACAGCTATCTGCAATAGCTGAAGTGCTCATAAAAGAATGGTTTTAGTGAGCCCAGCCTCTGACATTTGCCCAAACATATAAAATGCTAAATTCTTTAACTTGAATTGTCTGGTTTTCTTTAATTAACAGTACCCTCTTAAAATTGTGACTACCTGGTATTTGTTACCAAAACTTCTGTATATCCTGGTTTCGTCATTTCTTCTTCAGAGTTAGTGTATTCTCCTTGGTTCTGTCTTGTCTCAACAAATATTTGAAGCTACGGACATTAGAGACCTCAGCATGTCATAGCTCTCGGACAGACCATGTTATAGCTCTTGGGTCTTGGACAGATCATGTTATAGTTCTCAGGTCTTGAACAGACCATGTTATAGATCTTAGATCAGTGTTACAGCTCCATGTTACAAATCAATTTTATTTCTAAAATAGCAAGAAAAATCAATCCTCAAGGTGTGAGGGCATGCTGACCCAAAGATGCAAAGAGAAGAGAGTGGGGGAGCACCCCAGGGTGTGAGAGAGAGCAGAGATCCCCGGCCCTTTGGTTCCTCTTTTTATATGTTTTTTCCTCCCCCTGAGCCTGCCCTATGTAAATTGGGCTAGCCAGGAGTGCTATTTGTTCTACCTAAGGTCCTCACTCTGGTCCTTGGACCTTTTACCTTCCTTTGTTCTATTTTCGCAGGCTTTTCTCTTCCTTGTCTTTTAGCCACTGTCATTCTGGATGCCTGTTTCCTATCTTAACTACCTAACAAGAGCAATCTATCTGAGAGGCAGCCTCTGAGCTTAAGACCTCAATTTTGTCTGCCAAGTAAAATGTAATTCTCAACTTTTAGGTTGTGCTTTTTTTTTTTTTTTTTTCCAGTTGACATTTGTGTGAGAATTTGAACTCTAATTAAAGAGTAGCTGTAAGACACAAGGAAACTCTATCTAGTACCCAAGAGTTGAGGGAGAAAATCCAAGGAAGACTGCACTTGGAAGGACTACAGGCTTCTGGATAAAGTATGCCTTAGTCCCTCAATAGCAGAGAAGTTGGTTGGAGTGGATGGAGGGCCAAACAGCAGGTAACTCTGCAAGTGCAGATGGGGAGCACGTTACCAGCAGCAAGTGATATAGGGTACAATGGGAGTCTGGATGCTGGGCAGAGTGGGGCAGAGGCCTTCAGAGGGTGGGATGCCTGGAAACATGAGCAGACTTTCACCATACCATGGAGGCAAGGTTGCAGAAGGACAGTGGTCTGGTCCTGTGGCTTGGACATGCTTCTTCCAAAATGGAGGACAGCACCGGACTCCCTGTCTCTGCTGGGAATTGCCAGAAACCTCTGATTACTTTAGATTGTGCTCTGCAAAGGAAAAATGCTTAAAGGGATTTGTGGTCATAAAGCATTATATTCAAGGATGTGTTGAGACTCCTGAGGCAATTGACTGATAACTGACACTGGAGTCAGAAACAGTGATGAGTAAAAACTCAGTGATTCTTTTCTGTCTGCAAAAGGAGAACCCTTAAGAAGATCATGACAAAAAACCTTTTTATCTTGTTGAAAAAATAAATAAATAAATAAAACTTTGATATTTCTTCAATGTACTCTAGCATATTAATTTGTGTGTTTCTAAGTAAAGCAATTTCTTATCTGTTTTATTATTATTATTTAAAATAAATGCAAGCCTAAGAGAGTCATTCTCAAGCAAACATTTTTAAATAACCAAAGGTAAGGAAAGCATTCAGTCTCTGGAAAACCATCAAGGGGATGCCATACATAAACTTTAGGAATGCTTTCCAGGTCTCTGTTCCTCTTTCTCTTCTCTTTCATACCATTTTATGTGAAGGCCCTCATCTGTGACCCTCCACTCCCCAAAAATGACAAAAGCTTACAGAATAAACTTTCCTTTTTACCAGTCCCTAAGGCTTACTCTCCTCTCACACCTCCTTCTCTTTGTCTCTGGACTTTGTCTCTTTTTCACCCTTCTACTTATACTTTCTCTTCTCCATAGGCTTGCCATCTCCTCTTTTACATTCTCAGTTTCAGTCTTTCTTGGTCTTCTATCTCAAGAGTGTCCTTGAATTAGTTTGTCAAAAGGCAGAGGAGGGGGGAATGGGAGGGTCCCTTGTTCTCCTCACTGTGGTGGGTGGAGACTGGGGACGTTTACAGATTATAAATCCTGTTCCTTTCACACTGTCTCCTCGTCAATCTTTATTGACTCTTGTAAGGAGATATTCAATATGTAAGTATTCTTCCAGAACTTCTTTGAGTTTACTACTTAGGCCTCCCTCTTCTTTCTCTTTACTGGGCTGTTCATAATCACTCTTTGTTTCTGGCAAGGGCAGCCAGGTGAATTGTGAACATACACACACACACACACACATTCCACTCTCTCTTCTAGAGAGAAATGCTTAAACATTTGTATTAACATTTAAACTCTTTGTCCTTAAGAGGAGTGCCTCTGTTCCTCATAACTTGCAAAAAAACAGTGTGCCCTAAGCACTGAGACCCGGCCTGCCTGTGGCCCTCTGTTGGAAGGCCACAAAAGATATGAGCATTTAGGTGCCTTTAACTTACTTACAAACCAAGAAAATGAAGTTGCTGGGTTTAAAGACATCTTAGACCACTATGGTTTAAAGATGTACACAAGATTTTATTGTTTTAGTGAAAATCAGCCAGGATTTGCTTTCTACATGTGGTAGTCAGTATTTATGAAGTATATCTGCACCTTTTCTCTTCTGGACACACAGTGAGATGTGCTATCTATGGGTCAGGTGACTGGTACTTCTGCTCCAGAGTATTGAATTGCCTTTACAATAAGCTCTCTTTCTCTTTGTCATGGTGACTGATCACATTTGAGATACTGGCTGCTCCACTGGCCAGTCACTTGTATGGGAAGATACAAAGCAGAAAACTGCCCATCTGTGGCAGGCATAGTGCATAGGGGAGAAATTATCTCTCCCTTTTGTTGTTTTAAAGCACAAAGATTTGGGGGTTACTTACTACCCCTATGTTTCTCTGTTTAGCCCATCTTCACCAGTTCCCTAAAAGTGGCCATCTCTCTTTGTCCGAAAGATGCTACCTTTTTTTTTTTAAATCTTAAATAAATATCTTAATTAACTATAGATTGTTTCATGTATTTAGAAAACTTCCACATCTTGTGATGTTTCTGCCATCATTTTGGGGGAAGAAACATTTATGGGGCTGTTAATTACAAATTGGCCCTTGCCATCAACCTCTTCAAGGATTAAATCATGTGCTGCTGCAGTTGCTGACTTTCAATACACCCTGAAAGGCTCTCAGAGTGGAGATCAAGAATGATGCATTCTGTACTCTGGGAAAAACTGGAAGAACTGGCCTTTAGAAAGTTAGATATTTTCAGGAGCTGATTATATAAGCTCAATTCTTATATCTCCACATATCTAGAAAAACACTAAAACCCTTTGTTGGTGATGTCTATTCCTTGTGACTAGCAGAAACATTTTGAAAAAAAATATGTGCTTGTTTGCACTCACCCTCCATTCACCAAAATCACATTTATACTCACCTTCCCCCCTATCTTTCTGGAGCAGTTTCTCAGAGTAATCTGAGATACTGTCTCCTGGGCTATAGTCTTCATTTTGCCCCAAAGAAAATAGCTTGTAACTCTAACATTGAACATTTTCTAAATTGACAGAGTTATATAAATAAAGTTAATTTTTTAGCAAGGATTCCCCATTTGTAGACCATGATTTTAATTTGTTAAAATTAATGCTTTTTACTAGAGTACATCATCTCTAGTCTTTTGTACTAAGTCCCAAGTGATATCTTTCATTAGCTTTCTCATCCACTCATTCATTTATGAATTCATTCATTTATAGTTTAGTTCAATAGACTAACTACACTGAACGTCAGGCATGGGGCCAAGATGAAATATCAGTGTGAATAAGACTCAGTCTCTGTCACCATTCTTATGTTGTTACCAATCCAGTTTTTGTTTAGAAAAACTAGGAATAGTTAAGTAAACTAGGAAGCCATTTCTAAATACTCTGCATTCAAATACATACAGTATCTTGTACATAGTAAATAGGTTTAAAACTATGAAAATATATTATAGACAGGGAAATTCCTGCTGATTCCACCCACATTTATCCCTTACCAGCTTGACATGGCTAACTTGAAGCACTCTCTTATATGGAGAGTGGGCAATGCTGGTTTATGTGTACTTGCTACGAGTAATTTTAGGGCTACTTGGCTCTTGGGAAAGTTTGTGTGTGCAAGCTTTGTTGTTTCTGGATTGCTTCACACCTCTGAGTGTTCCGTTGCGTTTAAAAAAAAAAAAAAAACTGCAGATAATGTTTGCTAAGAAAAAAAAAAAAAAAGAATTATGGAAAGCCAACACCAAAAGAGCAGAGTTCTCACAGCTTGGGCTCAACTGGGCAAGAATACGGAGAAGAAAACATATTAGAAAATGTTTATTGTCTGGGTGAAGAAATTTCAAGACAAGAGGNAAAATGTTTGCTAAAAAAAAAAAAAAAAAAGAATTATGGAAAGCCAACACCAAAAGAGCAGAGTTCTCACAGCTTGGGCTCAACTGGGCAAGAATACGGAGAAGAAAACATATTAGAAAATGTTTATTGTCTGGGTGAAGAAATTTCAAGACAAGAGGTGAGATGGGTTGTTCCAGGCCACGATGATGAGAAGTCTCTCTCACAAACATGCCTTCTGGCTGGTTTTCAGGTAAGTGCTTCTTTTCAGGTTGACATCATATCATATCTAACCAGCTCTTCTTTCTGTTTCTCTTTATTTATGTACATACCCCCAATATCAGTGATAATCTTAAAAATGTCTGAAGAATATATTCTACAATATATACCACATCTCAATGTCATTTTATTATTTGAGAAGACTGTACCATTTTACATAGAAACATTTAACTGTGAAATAAAAATGTATTTACTCTTCTCCTATATTTGTCGTCAGGGAAGCTTTTGATCTTTCCAGTGAGGTTTAAGCTTTAATTTCTTTATACCACATTCTTGCCTGTACTTCGCAAAACAGTTTGTTAGAGACAGCACAGACTAGGTTCTGGGGAAAGTGGCAATGAATTATAGTCCATTATGTTGACATTTTGTTAATATTATCCTGTCCTTTGGTACTAGAATGATAAAAATAGTAAATTTGGCTCATGCTAATAAATACAAGTGGAAAGAAAGTATAAAGATGTGCTGTGTCCTATATCTCTCTCTTTTTTATTTTTCGGTCTGATAAAACTATGGGGAATCAGTTTTAATCATGAAGAGTGAGAAGAAAGGGAAGAAGAAATTCGGATGGTGGCAGAGACGATGTGACATCATTTCACTGTATTTTGAAGAAGTCAAGTGGAATTGCTAACATTTCCACATAGTTGTCGTTGTTGTTTAGTCATTAAGTCATGTCTGACTCTTTGCAACCCCATGGACTGTAGACTGTTAAGCTCTTTTGTTCATGGAATTCTCCAGGCAAGAATACTGAGTGGGTTGACCTTTCCTTCTCCAGGGGATCTTCCTGACCCAGGGATTGAATCATATCTCTTATGTTGGCAGACAAATTCTTTACCACTGAAACACGAGGAAAGCCCAATATTTCCATATACATAATATGTGTCATGTATTAAAATAAGTTTTAAATATAGTAGAGATATTTAAAACTATCTGACAGATCAAAGTCCTTTTAGAGAGATATGAATGCACATGGATGATGTCTGAGAGCCACAGATTTAAAAAAATAGTGCTAATTAAATTTTGGCCTACTTTTTAGAAAAAACAATTTGAACACACGTGTACATACACAAGCACATTTATTAACCATCTGCTCTAAAATTAAGGAGCAGAAACATAAGCTTTTAGCTGATATATCCACTGAATGCTAAATTGCACAGTTCAGTCTTCTGTGGGTACCATTTAAAGGCAAGAAAGAACTACAGAAATGAAGAGAAGATCCAAGACTCTGAGGTGCCTGATAAACAGTGTTCTCTCTCCAGTTGGCTAGCTTGGAATTCGAGCATCACTAGTACCCAAGCAGATGAATATGCTGTTTCTCCAAACTTTGCTAATAGTTCTTTAACTAGTACTTTTCTTTTTTTAAAGAGAACATTGGTTTAGAAAAAATAGTTCCAGTGTGCTACAGCTCAAGACAGAGCTGATGTTGGCACAGTGATGCTCTCTGTCTTTGGATACCTGCTAAGGTGCTTGAACTCAAGACAAAGTCTGGAAAAAGCAGATGAGCTGAAGGTCCTTCTGACTCCACTTCTAAATGTGTCCCTTCCCTAGCTCCATCTGTACTATCCAGTGGAAAATTCTTGCAATGATATTTAAGATTCTTGCAATGTCATATTCCAGTAATTGTCACTGCCACTCTTGAGGGTAAATTGACCTTTTTAAACAGCACAATAGTAATGCATTTCACATTGATAGTGATACCTTTCCTTGCTCACTGCCTCATTTTAAAAGAATTCTACATGGCTTCAGAAGACGGTAAGATCCAGGGTCATTGCTTACATCAATAAGCATTCATTACTGTATAACCTTTCGACAGTCTCCCCATGCATACCAAGTGGCAGGCATTATGTTGGCTATGGGGATAAGTTTGTGAACATACAGACATGTACATCTGACCTCTGTGTTCTCCGTTGTTCTGGAAAATCCTCCATATTTATCTTGTGTTTGTTCTACGTGAACTTCAAGGCCAAGCTCAAGGTCCCTCTTGCCCTGTGAAGATATCATACACCCTCTGCTTTCTAAACAACCTTTTCTATCACATATATGGCGTTTCACTGTATTCTATCTGAGTTCCTTTTATTTCTGTACTTCTTCTAGCACTGTGCTGGCCATGGAAAGTACTCAGTAAATACTGCTGATTGATTATTATTATTATTTTAGGAAAATAATTTATTATTATCATAGGCAAAGAGAAAATAAAAATAATGTGCTTTGGATACACATGGATATAAAATGCAATTAAAATCTGATATCTCTTAAGGAAAAATTATTTTAGAGAAAGTAAAAAACCCAGCTTGCCCAGCAAAGAGAATTAACAAAGTTTCTACAAGCTGCTGCAATTTTGTAAGAATAATAATGGTCCTGTTTTCACCTTGATTGTGTTTTGTTTAGTTGCAGTATTTTTATGTGAAAGTAGACAATATCCCT
This sequence comes from Neotragus moschatus, assembly GCA_006410615.1. Classification (NCBI taxonomy): domain Eukaryota; kingdom Metazoa; phylum Chordata; class Mammalia; order Artiodactyla; family Bovidae; genus Neotragus; species Neotragus moschatus. Next base: position 158,977 of record SJYA01000858.1, read on the forward strand.
GAGCCTTACTCTTTTTTTTTTTTTTTTGCCTCTTTTACTAAATGACTGCTGCATTCAAATATGTTTTCTGTGCCCAAAGCAATAACTAGATGTTTAAAGAAAGGCTATCCTTGTCAAAAGAATTATGGTTGATGGTCTGTCACATGAAAAAATAGGCTATTTTCTTACTTGTTTTAATGGAGCTCAGAAGGTAGCTATGATTTTTTGCTGGGTCTTATGCTCATCAGCCCTCTGAGTATTTTATTTTTTTAAAGCACATTAAAGAGTGAGCTTGATAATGTTCCATCATGATGCAATCATGCAGAAGATGGGTTTCTTCTTCAGACAAATAGAATTAGAAAACTATTATTCTTTTCCCACTTTCTTCCTAAACTAATGGATCATTTAAAAGCAATGGTGGAAGGGCATCTTAAAAATCTCAGAGAGACAGTTTTAATAGTCATAGTATGCTCAAGATGTAAAATTAAATAAAATAAAGACATAAAAAATCTTGGGGGAAAATTTTTCCACTCAGTGATTTTACTTTGTTCTTCCCTAAGGTGTGTTTCTCCACAGCATTCAGAAAAACCAATACAGAAACTCAACTCCAATGTTAGGTTAAGAATATTGCAGCTTCCTGTTTGGATATTGCAATCATTTTTGGCCACCTCCTGTGAAGAGCTAACCCGCTTGAAAAGACTCTGATGCTGGGAAAGATTGAAGGCAGGAGGAGAAAGTGGTGACAGAGGATGAGATGGTTAGATGATATCACCGACTCAATGGACATGAGTTTGAGTAAACTCCGGGAGTTGGTGATGGATAGGGAGGCCTGGCATGCCGCAGTCCATGGGGTCACAGAGTCACACATGAATGAGGGACTGAACTGAAGTGAAGTGCACACAGATAAGCCAAACTACTTAAATCAGGATACATCAGGTACTGCGATCTTCAGAGTTGCCCATTTTCATTTAAACCAACAGAATAGTAATGAGGGCTTCCCTGGTAGCTCAGTTGGTAAAGAATCCACCTGCAATGCAGGAGACCCTGGTTCAATTCCTGGGTCAGGAATATCCTCTGGAGAAAGGATAGGCTATCCACTCCAGTTTGCTTGGGCTTCCCTGGTGGCTCAGCTGGTAAATAATCCATCCACAATATGGGAGACCTGGGTTTGATCCCTGGGTTGGGAAGATACCCTGTAACTTGCAAAGACTAAAACTAATAAAGATTATGTAGCCTTTTAAATATTTTCTAAATAAATCATTTTCAAGACTTACATAGAATTTCTATTCAATGGTTTTGAACTTCAAAAAAGTTAAAAAGATTTTTAATAATACCTTGTAAATATTACGTTTTAGATACTATATATATATATACACTGTATGTGTATATATATATATATATATATATATATACACACTATATATATATATACTAACTAAGGAATATTCACCCTGATGAGTATATAACTTGTCAGCTGAGGAACTCTCTTTTTTAAAAGGGGGGGGGGCAGTGTTCTCAGGCCATCAGATGTATTTGCTGACATTCATTCATTGGGCAGTAAGATCATTATTCTCATCTGCTCTTTCCATTTGAGTTCCCTTTGGCCAGGATAGAGAACTAGGTTACCTTAGTGTATATACCCCACAGCCACAGAATTCAGCAGGGTGTTTATCCACTTCGTGAATGCGCAGTGAATGGAAATATTTGGGAAATCCTTGGTCTAGCACAAGGAATCACTACTTTTTTCTTTTACTGTTTTAGTCTCTAGGATATGCATGGACAGTTCTCATTCTGCATTTTCTGCTGGTAGATTATGACCAGTATCCTCTTTGGCAAAATGGGAGGACTTGGAGATTCAGAATTGAGGGATGCTATCTTTGCATTTGAGAACTAAAGCATGAAGAGTAGAAAGAGGAGAAGACAGTAGACAGAGGCCTTCCTTTGGGTAGTGAGAGCTGAGCCTTCTTTTATGTGGTATCTGTGATCATTTTTCTCCCCTGCTTTCCAAGTCCAGGCTAAGCAGCAACAGGCAACATGGATTGTCTTCTCTTCTAATTTAGAAACAGTAAAATAGCATCCACATAGATAGAAAAGGATTGTCCAAAAGGATGTAAGTCAAGAGAGATGTGACTGAATGAGAAAACTACATGTTTGAAAAGTATAGAAGCTACTGCACTTATGGAACACAGTGATTTAAAGGTCTGGGTGGCTATAGAAACAGTAGAGAATCAGTATCATACAGTAGAAGCTTTACAAATGTGAACTCAGAATTTAAGATCAATGAATAAAAACAACATAGATATTTTCCAGTAGGGGAGGAGTTGGGCAAATGGCATATATTCACTCCACAAAATACCACTCAGCAATAAAAAGGAACAGACTATTGAAGCATGCAACTTGTATGAATCTCCAGGAATTATGTTGAATGAAAAAAGTTAATTACCAAAGTCACATACTTTTTCACATGAATCCATTTATATAACATTTTGAAATAATAAAACTGTAGAAATGGAGAGCAAACTACCAGAAGTTTAAGAGAGGATAGGGAAGGAAGAGAAGAAGGGTCCTTTTGGAGGCATAATGTTGTGTATCTTGATTGCATAGATGTCAACATCCTAGTGGCAATTATTGTAGGGTGATTTTTCACAATGTTACTGTTCGGAAAAACTGGCAAAGATTACATGGAATCTCTCCATTACAGCTTACAATTTACATGAATCTAAATTATCTTGAAATTAAAAGTTTAAATATAAAAATTTATAATATTAGTAAGAGAATGAGAAGAAGAAAATACCATTGTTAGAATAAGTTGCTTACAGATCATCCTGTACTTCTTAGCTATAAAAAAGGGGAAATTGTGCTAAGCATTGTTTTACAGTGAATATATGTGTGAGAGAATATAGAATGGAAAATGCTTGATAATATTGATTACTGTAGCCAAAGTAAGACAGTATCCTAGTGTGATTAAACAGCATAATTATTTGTGTTATTGCTAAATTAGTGGTATTTTCAGCTGCTTAGTTTTCTGTCAGTTTTTTTTTCATTTTATGTAGATCAAAACACTAATAGTCCTATTGTATGAGACAGAAATCTTAATTCAATCTATATTTAATAACAGTGTGTGCATGCTCAGTTGTGTCCTGCTCTTTGCAACCTCCTGAAGCCCACCAGATTCCTCTGAGGTCTATGGAATTTTCCATGAATGAATACTGTAATGAGTTCCATTTCCTTCTCCAGGGCATCTTCCTGACCCAAGGATTGAATCCTCATCTCTTGAATCTTCTGCATTGAGAGGTGGATTATTTGCCACTGAGCCACCTGAGAAGCATATTTATAGTGGTACAAAGACTCAAATTTAAATGATGCAAAACAAGGTTTTTCCTAACACATTACAATAAAATTGATGGAAAATAGTATTCTATCATTATATCAAAGTGATATAGAGTGATTTGAGTAAAGTGGGTCACTGTATTGCAAAATGATATTGCTGGTTACTTTAGCGGGGAGCAATACAAAATAACTTCAAAACCTACAGTGGACTTGTGGGACAATTTATATTTAAAATTTATTTTTTCAGATGGAAAATAACCTATTTAAGCTTCAGTCACAAAAGAGTATGCCAACATCCCCTTAGCATAGTATCATCCCACAAAATTCTTAGATAAGGAATAAATTATTTTAATTTACAAAATATTTTTATTTCTCTGAAAATAAGAACAGTTTATTTTATTACTTACAATATTGCACTGGCTTCTCTCGTGGCTCAGCTGGTAAAAAATTTGCCTGCAATGTGGGAGACCTGGGTTCAATCCCTGGGTTGGGAAGATTCCCTGGAGGAGGGCATGGCAACCCATTCCAGTATTCTTGTTTGGACAATTCCCATGAACAGAGGAGCTTAGTGGGTTACACTCCATGGAGTTACAAAGAGTCACACACAACAGACTGACTAAGCACAATATCATACATGTAGTGTCTAAAGTAACAAATACATTTCTCTACATTTCTGCTGCAATTTTATTCGTTTTGTTTCCTTTTAGTATGTAATCAGTTAGTTTGTGGTTCTCTCTAGTGACAATTTTATATGTCAAATATATCCTAATTAGCTGATATCAAACCAAAATAGCAAGGAATAATTATTTTCTGTCACTGTACTCAGGCTTTATGTGGATTATCTCATTTAATCCTCGCAACTACCCTATAGAGGGGGCACTACTGTTATCTTCATTTTCCAAATAAGGAAAAGCATAATTTCTGCTTTGGTATCTTGCACAAGACCAAACAGCCCCTTTGTCTAATAATTTGATGCATGATTTAATGTGGCAGCTTATTTTCTTCACATCTATTTCTTTAAAAAAAAAAAAAGAAAGAAAAACAAAGGGACTATATTTACTGTTGCCTGAAAGTAATCAGGCAAGGGCACCCCACTCCAGTACCCTTGCCTGGAAAATCCCATGGACAGAGGAGCCTGGTAGGCTGCAGTCCATGGGGTCGCTAGGAGTCAGACACAACTGAGCAAATTCACTTTCACTTTTCACTTTCATGCATTGGAGAAGGAAATGGCAACCCACTCCAGCATTCTTGCCTGTCTCCAGAATTCCAGGGATGGCGGANCCCACTCCAGTACTCTTGCCTGGAAAATCCCATGGACAGAGGAGCCTGGTAGGCTGCAGTCCATGGGGTCGCTAGGAGTCAGACACAACTGAGCAAATTCACTTTCACTTTTCACTTTCATGCATTGGAGAAGGAAATGGCAACCCACTCCAGCATTCTTGCCTGTCTCCAGAATTCCAGGGATGGCGGAGCCTGGTGGGCTGCCATCTATGGAGTCGCACAGAGTCAGACACGACTGAAATGACTTAGCAGTAGCAGCAGCAGAGAGTAAAAGTGTTATAAATCTGTATTAAAACTCAAACAGGTCAACTGCACTTACCTTCCCTTCAGATATTGCCCCTCCCAGAGAAAGAAAGAAGCTTAGGTACCTAGGAATTCTGTCTCTGATGACCCTCTGATTGGAAATCAGTTTTTGGCAGGACTGGTGAAACTTTTTTTCCCATTATTTTCCTTTTTAACTTAAAAAATATATACATATAGTTGCTTTACAATGTTACTTTCCTTTATACAGTGAAGTGAATCAGCTATTGTTGTTCAGTCACTCAGTAATGTATGACTCTTTTTGATCCCATGTACTATAGCATGCCAGGCTTCTCTATCCTTCATTATTCATGTCCACTGAGCCAGTGATGCCATCCAACAGTCTCATCCTCTGCCACCCTGCCGGGAGCCAGCGTGGGAATCCCACCCGTGAAACGGTCACATGGCAGAAATCCGATGGGCAAGGCGATTTGGATTTCAGAGATTCCCCCTGATTTTCCCTGAGCATCTACACCCCAAAAATAAGGAAGCCCGAATATGCCTGCTGCCAGGAGCCAGCGTGAGGATNTTCCTAATCTAATCTTATATTTCTGAATAAATGAGTTTTTCCTCGCCTATCCATCTCCCCTTCGAATCATCCTGGATCCACCGGGACTAGACCCCGGCACCACCCTCAACTCTTGCCTGCCTTCAGTCTTTCCTAGCATCAAGGTTTTTTCCAATGAGTTGGCTTTTTGCATCAGGTAGCCAAAGTATTACAGCTTCAGCTTTAGTGGCAGTCCTTCCAATGAATTTTCAGGATTATTTCTTTTAGGATAGAATGGTTTGATCTCCTTGCCGTCCATTTGCCCCAGGACCACAATTCAAAAGCATCAGTTCTTCAGCACTCAGACTTCCTTAAGGTCCAGCTCTCACATCCGAACATGACTACTGGAGAAACCATAGTTTTGACCGTGACCTTTGTCAGCAAAGTGATGTCTCTGCTTTAAATATGCTATCTCGGTTTGTCATAACTTTCTTTCCAAGGAGCAAGTGTCTGTTCATTTCATGGCTGCAGTCACTGTCTTCAGAGATTTTGGAGTCCAAGAAAAGAAAAGGGATATCCTATCCCTTTTTAGCCTTCCTCCTATGCTCCATCCCNAGTGATGTCTCTGCTTTAAATATGCTATCTCGGTTTGTCATAACTTTCTTTCCAAGGAGCAAGTGTCTGTTCATTTCATGGCTGCAGTCACTGTCTTCAGAGATTTTGGAGTCCAAGAAAAGAAAAGGGATATCCTATCCCTTTTTAGCCTTCCTCCTATGCTCCATCCCACTCATCTAGGTCACCACAGAACACTGAGCTGAGCTCCCTGTACTATACAGCAGCTTCTTGCTAGCTATCTATTTTTCACATGGTAGTGTATATATGTCAGTGGTACTCTTATTTTTATTTTACTTTCAAGGAGTAAATTTCTAAAGCCTAATTAAAAGTTGGATCAGTAATCGTGAATTATGGTTTTACTTTTATAAGTGAAAAATTATGTGATCATAGGAAAATCATCTAATAAACTAGCATTTCAGTGCCCCACAAGTAAACAGAAACTACATGCCTACAAATTGTTTCTGGTCACAATTTGATGTTTAGACTCCTGAATGGGCCGGCTTGAATTATTTCCAAATGCCTACATGAATATCTTAGTGATGTCTGACTCTCAAGTTACTCAAATTCAAGTTTCCATGTCTCCTAAGACACATCTACTATCCACAAATGTAGGCTCAGATTACATAGTTGCATTGCCCACTCTTTCTGGAAGATGAGTTTAAGTTGTTCTTAAACAACTGTTGTTCATTAGAAACATTCCTGGAGCCTTGGGAAAAAAGCAATACTTGAGCATTTGTATCTTTCAAAAAATTTCAAGATTATTCTGATATGCATCTGGATTTTAAAAAGCGATTAAAGTTTTTTTTATTATATTCTAGTTTTGGTGATATAGAGTTCTATTATTTTTCTGTTAACCAATCATGATTCAGGAGAAGGCAATGGCACCCCATTCCAGTACTTCTGCTTGGAAAATCCCATGGATGGAGGAGCCTGGTAGGCTGCAGTCCATGGGGTCTCTAGAGTCTGACATGACTGAGTGACTTCCCTTTCACTTTTCACTTTCATGCATTGGAGAAGGAAATGGCAACCCACTCCAGTGTTCTTGCCTGGAGAATCCCAGGGACAAGGAAGCCTGGTGGGCTACTGTCTAGGGTCGCACAGAGTCAGACACGACTGAAGCGACTTAGCAGCAGCAGCAGCAGCAGCAATCATGATTCAATATTAATTGAGTAATAGTTACTTAATCATAAGAGTACAATCAATAGTCAGAGCAAAAATAAAAGAAAATTACAATTGAAAGCCATAATGGGAACATGATTAACTTAACAGCATAAAATAATTACATACAATTTGGGGGGCGGGGGTCAAGCAGCATGATGCAGTAAGTGGTAGTTCATACGTTCACATGTTTTCAACCCAGCCAGACTATGTCTTTTGGTTGGTGCATTTAATCCATTTATATTTAAGGTAATTATCAATATGCATGATCCTATTGAACATGTTAATTTCTCAGTACTGTCGACTGTTTGCAATCCCACGGACTATAGCTCGCCAGAGTCCTCTGTCCATGGAATTCTCCAGACAAGGATGCTAGAGTAGGTAGCCATTCCCTTCTCCAGGGGATCATGCTGACCCAAGGATCAAACCTGGGTTTCCCACTTTTACCATTATTTTACCATTGTGCCACCACCATACCATTTTCTTCATTGGTTTGGATTTACTCTCTGTAGGTATTTTCCTTCTCTTGTGTTTCCTGCCTAGAATAGTTCCCTTAGCATTTGTTTTAAAGCTGGTTTGGTGGTGGTGAATTCTCTTAACCTTTGCTTGTCTGGAAAGCTTTCAATTTCTCCTTAAATCTGAAGGAGAATCTAGCTGGATAGAGTATTCTTGGTTGCAGGTTCTTTCATCACTTTAAATATGGCTTGTAGAGTTTCTGTTGAGAAATCAGCTGATAGCTTGATGGGAGTTTCCCTGTTTTTGTCATTTTTCCCTTGTTGCTTTTAATATTTTACCTCTGTCTTTAAATTTTGTCAATTTGATTACTGTGTGTCTCAATGTGTTCTTCCTTGAGTTTATCCTCCCTGGGACTCCTTGTACTTCCTGGACTTGGTTGACTTATTTATTTTCCCATGTTCTAAAAGTTTTCAACTATTATCACTTTAAATTATTTCTCAGAACCTTTCTCTCTTGCTTTTCCTTCTGGGACCCCTATAATGCCAATCAATGTTGGTGTGCTTAATGTTGTCCTAGAGATATCTTAGGCTGTCTTCATCATTTCTTTTCATTCTTTTTTCTATACTCTGTTCTGTGGCAGTGATTTCCACCATTCTGTCCTCCAGGTTATTTATCTGTTCTTCTCTCTCAGTTATCCTGCTATTTATTCCTTCTGATGTATTATTCATTTCCATTTATTCTTTAGTTCTTGTAGGTCTTTGGTAAGCATTCCTTGCATTTCTTCAATCTTTGCCTCCATTCTCTTCCCAAGATCTTAGATCATCTTCACTATTGTTATTCTGAATTCCTCCCCTGAAAGGTTGCCTATCTCCATTTGATTTTGGTATTTTCCTGGGCTTTTATCTTGTCCCTTCATCAGGGAAATAACTTTCTTTTTCATTGTGTCTAACTTTATTTAATATGGTTTTTGTTTTATACACTGCGAGACTGTACTTCTTGCTTCTTCTGTTTTCTCTCTGATGGATGAAGCTAAAAGGCTTGTGTAAGTTTCTTGTTGCTGGAGGGACTGGAGACGGGAAAAACTGTGTCTTGCTCTGGTGATCAGGGTCTTGCTCAGTAAATATTTAATCTAATTTTCTGCTGATGAGTGGAGTTTCACTCCCTCCCTGGTAACTTTTGGCCTAAGGCAACAAATCCTTGGGGTCTACAGGCTTTATGGTAAGGTTAGTGGAAAACTCCCAAAGGGTTTATGCCATCAGGGATCTTCCAGTGCCCCAATCCTTGTGGTGAGTCTCTGCCAACCCACGCTTCCACAAGAGGCCCTCCAAACTAGCAGGTAGTTTTGGTCCAGTCTCTTGAGGGGTCACTGCTTCTCTCCTCTGGCTCTCAGTGAACACAAAATTTTGTTTGTGCCCTCCAAGACTGGAATCTCTGTTTCACCCAGTTGCGGGGGTCCAGCCTCCGTGGGGGTCCAGGGGTCTGGCAGGATGAACTGCGTTAGTGGAGAACAAGAACGGAGACTGGCCTCAGGGACACAGCCAATTTTATTGAAGCACGGAGACTGGTCTTATGGACACAGCCAAATTCACTGAACGGAGTCAGGCATCAGGGACACAGCCAAATTTACTGAATGGAGACTGGCCTCAGGGACACAGCCAATTTAATGAATCCCCCTCTTAATCTCTCTTTTAGACTTTATATACCTTTTTCAATATCAGTCATTAACAATAGGCCATCAATTTTCTTTCTTTCTTATCACTAGGTAACAATCTGTTTTGTTTTCTGTTTCCCTGACTCTTTAGGGGAGATTTCCAGCAAAGTCAGTTTTGGGTACAAAGTCTTCTTGCCCTTTTGGGCTGAAACAATAATCAATTTAAGTGTCCTGTTTTCTTCTATACTCCTTAAACGGCCTTTCCATTTTTCTGGTCTCGCTGCTGTCTCTCTTGCTTTTGTCTCACAGATCAAATATCAGGCAACTTGCTTGCAGGTTTCAGCAGGCGTCCAAGCGGTAGCCATAGTTTCATTTCTATATTCTACTCTTACATACAATAACAGTTTCAGTGGTTTTCTTACATTAATTCTCATGACAGTAAAACAATCACTGTTTGTACAGAAAGTTAATTATTAATAGTAGCTTACATTCTCCTTAACTAATATCTAAATCTATTTTCTACAACTAGAGCGCTCCCGGGTGCCCCATGGATAAGGTATGAGGAATTCAGAAGCAGCTCAGCAGTTATTACTGGCCAGAAAATATTATAGACCCGTTTATGATCAAAAGCTTATTTTTACTACCTTATTTCTCTTAAATTCTGCCAGTTCTTCTAAGCCAGCCGTATATACGCCGGCTGGGAACTCGTAGAGCATCAGGGTGAATTTTATTATTGCATTCATGTGCATTTATAACTATTTTATAATCATTAGGGCCTCTCCTAACCCAAGTGGGTCTAAGAAGGTCAAATCAAGATGTGCCAAAGGTTATATATTTATAAAAGGACTTCATCCCAGGCCCCAGGCTAACCCAGATCCCTGGGGGCCGTGTTAGCCTTGATGACCGCTGTGGTTTAGCAGCAGTTTAAGATTTCATTGCCCTATTCACTGAACCTCTAGGCTGCACTAGGAAAATCAGAACAATCACTACCAAGAAGCAAAGCGATGTAAAGTGAGGGGTCATGACACTGGTCGAGGTCCTCGAGTGCATCCGGATGGCCTGGCCTCTTTGGGCCGGGTCATCTCAGCCTGGAACCTTGTCATGGGTGGATTTTTCTCTTGGAGCTGCTCCCGACACCCAGTCCTCTAGAAGTCCTATAATCAAATCTCACTGGCTCTCAAGGCCAGATTCCCTGATGATTCCCCACCCCTTTCTGGAAAACCCAGGGGGGGAATGTTCTGGGGTTCAGAATCTTCATAGTAGTGTGAGCTTCTTCAGTATTATTACTCTCTAGTCTATGGGTCACTCACCTGGTGGGTAAAAGATTGGGCTTTACCATGATTGTGCCCCTCCTACTGTCTCATTGCAGATTCTTCTTTGTCTTTGGACGTGAGATTTTTTGTTTGTTTGTTTTTTGTGGTTTAGGCATCCTCCTATCTATGGTTATTCAACAGCTAGTTGCAATTTTGGTGCTATAGATGAGGAGAGGAGAAGATGAGTGCATGTCCTTCTACTTCGTCGTGAACCAGAAGTCCTGCTTTAGGGTTTCAAAGCATGTAACATATTTATTACTCTGTTTTAAGTAAAGGTAGAACTTATGAAATTTTAAAATAGTTAACATTTAAACACATTTTGCATACTGTCTCCTTCAATACACTTTAGTACATTGATGGATGACATAAATGAACATATGTAAAAAATGCATATATAGGTTATTCAAAATGTGAATTTATTATAATCAAGTGTTGTATTTTTGAAGAATAAGTTCTGTTAGTATTTTTATGTTCTTTGTATATGTCATCAACCCCTCCTTGGTAAGTATCAATAGTTGTTTTGTATGATCAAGTTATTTAACTTCCTTCAAAGTTTGTTTTGCAGTTGTTACATAAATATTGAGTTATTTTAATGTGAAAATGTCTCATATTTAAGGGAGACTCCCTATGACACTGAGTTTTCTATTTTCCAGGTTTAAACATTCCTAGAGTTTCCAACTGCTTATATTTTTAATATTTATTTGTCTGTTCCAGATCTTAAATGCAGCACTCAAGGTTTTTAATCTTCATCACAGCATGCAGAATCTTTTAGTTGTGACATGTGAACACTTAGTTGAAACATGTGTGATCTAGTTCCCTGATCAGGGATCAAACTCTGAGCCCCTGAATTGGGAGCACAGAGTCTCAGCCACTGGAGCACCAAACAAGTCCTATCAACTGCCTCTTCACAAGTAGTTTTTAATAATCTGAGTCTTTGTTTGAAGAAATCGATTTGCTAATATTTCATTTAAACTTTAACACCTAGAACCATGTATAATATCCTTAGTAAGATCTTACTAATTAATCAGAGGACTTGTTTTCCACCTTTGAAACACATTACTATTATTACTGAGATGAAAAATGAAAGTGAAAATCGCTCAGTCACGTCTAGCTCTTAGGGAACTCCATGGACTATACAGTCCATAGAATTATCCAAGGCAGAATACTGGAGTGGGTAGCCTTTCCCTTCTCCAGGGGATCTTCCTAATCCAGGGATCAATTCCAAGTCTCCTCATTGCAGGCCGATCCTTTAAAAGTTGAGCCACAAGGGAAGGCCATTACTGATGTAGTCGAATTTATATCAGTTGGTTTATTCTGTCAATATATTTATAACTATATTTTAGTCACTGTCAACTAGAACTCTTAAAGTATTTTAGCTCATGTTAACAAGTAATAACCATAAAAGTTGTAGCTAGTAGAGTGCTTAGTAGTGGCAAAAGCTGTTTAAAACAGTTTGCCTGACTAACAATTTTACTCCTTCAGTAACCTTATAAATTAGGTGTGATATTCTTTCACTTTTAAAGTGAAAGTAAATTAATTTTTTCATATAAAGTTATTTATTTTAATTGGAGGCTAATTACTTTACATTATTGTAGTGGTTTTGCCATACATTGACATGGATCTGCCACAAGTGTACATTTGTTCCCCATCCTGAAATCCCCTCTCACCTCCCTCCCCATCCCATGCCTCTGGGTCATCCCAGTGCACCAGCCCGGAGCACCCTGTCTCATGCATCGAACCTTTACTAGTGATCCGTTTCACATATGATAATATACATGTTTCAATGTCATTCTCTCAAATCATCCTACCCTCACCCTCTCCTGCAAAGTTCAAAAGACTATTCTATGCATTTGTGTCTCTTTTGCTGTCTCACATATAGGGTTATCGTTACCATCTTTCTAGATTCCATATATATACGTTAGTATACTGTATTAGTATTTTTCTTTCTGGCTTACTTTACTCTGTATAATAGGCTCCAGTTTCATCCACCTCATTAGAACGGGTTCAAATGTTTTCTTTTTAATGGCTGAGTAATATTCCATTGTGTATATGTACCACAGTTTTCTTATCCATTCTTCTGCTGATGGACATCTAGGTTGCTTCCAAGTCCTGGCTTTTATAAACAAATGGACATTTGGCTGCTTCCATGTCCTGGCTTTTATAAACAAATGGACATCTAGGCTGCTTCCATATCCTGGCTATTATACCCAAATGTTCAAAAAGAGAGAGACAGATCCAGCCAGTAATCTGTTCCCTAAGTGTTCTCCACAGTCTGGAACACACAAAGAGATTCACAGAGTTGGGTAGAGAAGAGAAGGGGGAGGGAGGAGATAGAGGCGAACCTGGTGGAGAAAAAGGAGAGTCCAAAGGGGGAAAGAGCAGTCAAGCCAGTAATCTCACTCCCAAGTAAAATGGGAACTGAAGATTGGGTTCTTAAAGGTATAAAATTGACAACAAATACCGAAAAGCAAAGATTAAAAATCTAGAGTACAGGTTAGATTCTCAAAACTACAATATTAAAAAAAAAAAAGTCACAAAAATTACAAAATATATATATGAAGTTTGCTTTTAAAATAGATTATTTTTTGTGCAAGGTTATAAAAATGAAAATTAAAGGAGTAATAGGGGACTTAAAATAATTTTTTAATTAAAAAATGATAATAGTAAAAATATATCTAGGAATTTCTCTGGAGCTTTGGTGGACATTGTGGGGTCAGTTCATTTTCACATAGTTCCTTGATCTGGCTTATACTTCTCAAGATCTATAGGCCCCTTCCTATGTAGTCGGTGCAAACTACAGCATTCTAAGCTGTTGCACCTGTCAATTCCAAAGTGGTTCCCTCTGTTTATTTTAGCTTCTTCTGTTTGCTGGTCTCTTCAGTATCTAATTTCCACCCTGACACAAGGGATCAATGGTGGTCACATTTTTAGGCTCACTTGTTCAGTCCTGCTGTGGGGAGGGAGGAATACTGGGAACAAATATCACTGGCATGTGCAGGGAGTGCTCATAGTGTTTCAGCTGCACCAGGTTTGCCCCCACTCATGGTGTGTGTGCTTTCCCAGTCTACACTTCTCAGGCTCTAGGTTGCATTGCCAAGAACTGTCTGAGGTGAGCCCTGGGTTGCATGGACTTCCCAGGTCTAAGCCATTCCGGTACAGGTTCTCGGGTATGTCACAAATGCACAGACTCTGTTGGGCCTGCGTTTTGTGCCCTTTTAAGGTCTGAGCAGCTCAGGTGACCAGGTGCTTGCTGAGCATAGTCTCCCCCAGGGATGGGGTGCATCTTATCGCTTCCCCCATCCCAGCTACTCGGTTTTCTGGGTATACAATGAGTGCATCTTCTCAGGTGTGCTGTGTATCTCTTCTGGGGAGCTGATCTCTGGCTGCAACTCTCCTGGTGGATGCCAACGGTCCAGAATCCCAAGAAGTCTTGGTTAGCAATGAAGCCTGCTTGCAGTTTGGTAGAGGATGCCTCTCTGGGGCCACGGTTGCCTTCTTCTGGCTCTGGCTCCGCCCGCCAGCCCATCTCAGGTGGAGGATGGGCCGGTCCCCAGCCAGCTAGCTCTACTCAGTCCTTTGTTCTGTGAGCTGGCCCTGCAGTGTATTCAGTTCAGTTCAGTTCAGTTTAGTCACTCAGTCGTGTCCGGCTCTTTGCGACCCCATGAATTGCAGGATACCAGACCTCCCTGTCCAACACCAATTCCCGGAGTTCACTCAGACTAGCATCCATCAAGTTAGTGATGCCATCCAGCCATCTCATCCTTGGTCATCCCCTTCTCCTCCTGCCCCCAATCCCTCTAAGCATTAGAGTCTTTTCCAATGAGTCAACTCTTTGTAGGAGGTGGCCAAAGTACTGGAGCTTCAGCAATAGCATCATTCCTTCCAAATAAATCCCAGGGCTGATCTCCTTCATAATGGACTGGTTGGATCTCCTTGCAGTCCAAGGGACTCTCAAGAGTCTTCTCCAACAACACAGTTCAAACGCATCAATTCTTTGGCGCTCAGTCTTCTTCATAGTCCAACTCTCACATCCATACATGACCACAGGAAAACCATAGCCTTGATTAGATGGACCTTAGTTGGCAAAGATCATGAACTCCTTATTATCAAATTCAGACTCAAATTGAAGAAAGTAGGGAAAACCACTAGACCATTCAGGTATGACCTAAATCGAATCCTTTATGATTATACAGTGGAAGTGAGAAATAGATTTAAGGGCCTAGATCTGATAGATAGAGTGTCTGATGAACTATTGAATGAGGTTTGTGACATTGTACAGGAAACAGGGATCAAGACCATCCCCATGGAAAAGAAATGCAAAAAAGCACAATGGCTGTCTGGGGAGGCCTTACAAATAGCTGTAAAAAGAAGAGAGGTGAAAAACAAAGGAGAAAAGGAAAGATATAAGCATCTGAATGCAGAGTTCCAAGGAATAGTAAGAAGAGATAAGAAAGTCTTCGTCCACAATCAATGCAAAGAAATAGAGGACAAGAACAGAATGGGAAAGACTAGAGATCACTTCAAGAAAATTAGAGATACCAAGGGAACATTTCATGCAGTGATGGGCTCGATAAAGGACAGAAATGGTATGGACCTACCAGAAGCAGAAGATATTAAGAAGAGGTGGCAAGAATACACAGAAGAACTGTACAAAAAACGTCTTCATGACCGGTAATCATGATGCTCTGATCACTCATCTAGAGCCAGGCATCTTGTAATGTGAAGTCAAATGGGCCTTAGAAAGCATCACTACGAACAGAGCTAGTGGAGGTGATGGAATTCCAGTTGAGCTATTTCAAATCCTGAGAGATGATGCTGTGACACTGCTGCACTCAATATGCCAGCAAATTTGGAAAACTCAGCAGTGGCCACAGGATTGGAAAATGTCAGTTTTCATTCCAGTCCCAAAGAAAGGCAATGCCAAAAATGCAGTGTCTTAGGTTACGGCTTTTTGCAGGATAGATTTTTGTCTCGCTCTTTTATTTTTTCTCTCTCTCTGACTATCCCAGTCTGGATTGTTATCTCATGTTTGTTCCTTCAGATTGCCCTGGGGGCATTCAGGCCCAGTTCCTACCCTAAGCAATGCAGCACATGCCTCCCTGTCCACATCCCGCTTGCTAGTGGTGGATGTGAGCATCTGGGCCGCTTCTCTGCTGGGAGATGCCTTCAGGCATGTAATCTGTGGGTTTTAATTAATTATTTATTTATTTTTCCTCCTGGTTATGTTGCCCTCTGAGATTCCAAGACTTGCCACAGACCTGCCGGTGAGAGTGTTTCCTGGTGTTTGGAAACTTCTCTCTTTTTTAAGACTCCCTTTCTGGAACAGATCTCTATCCCTACCTTTTTTATCTCTCTTTTTATCTTTTATATTTTGTCTTACCTCCTTTTGAAGACAATGGGCTGCCTTTCTGGGTGCCTGATGTCTTCTTCCAGCATTCAGAAGTTTTTTTTATGGAATTGGCTCAGTGTTCAAATGTCCTTTTGATGAATTTGTCAGGGAGAAAGTGGTCTCCCCGTCTTATTCCTCTGTCGTTTTAGGATGCCCCATCCCCCACAAAGTGAAAGTAAGTGTAGACACTACACGGGAAGTTAGCAAGTGGCAGAACTGAAATTAAAAGTTAGGCAGTCTATTAAGGAGCATTCTGTCTATATTTTCCACTAACAGTTTTGTAGTATCTGGTGTTTACTCTATTTTGAATTTATTTTTTGTATATGATGTTAGAGAATGTTCTAATTTCATTCTTTTACGTGGAGCTGTCCAGTTTTCCCAACAGCACTTATTGAAGAGACTGGCTTTTCCCCACTGTATATTATTGCCTCTTTTGTTGTGGATTAATTGACCAAAGGTATGTGGGTTTATTTCTGGATTTTCTAGCCTGTTTCATTGACCTATATTTCTGTCTTTATGTCAGTAGTATACTATTTTCAACAATGTGGCTTTGTAGTATAGCCTGAAGTCAGGGAACCTGATTTCTCCAG
The DNA here is from genome assembly GCA_006410615.1 of Neotragus moschatus. Taxonomy (NCBI): domain Eukaryota; kingdom Metazoa; phylum Chordata; class Mammalia; order Artiodactyla; family Bovidae; genus Neotragus; species Neotragus moschatus. Next base: position 175,526 of record SJYA01000858.1, read on the forward strand.
CTCTGTTTTTCTTTCGACATTTTCCTTTCCTTTTGCTTTGACTAGTCAGGGGCTTTTGTGTTTCGACATAAATTGAAATATTTTTTTGTTCTACTTCTGTGTAAAAATGCCACTGGTAATTTGATAGACATTGCATTGAATCTGTAGACTCCCTTGTGTAGTATAACCATTTTGACAATATTAATTCTTCTAATCCAAGAACACAGTGTGTCTTTCAATCTGTGTCATCTCCAATTTCTTTCTTAAACCTCTTAAAGTTTTCAGCGAGTAGGTTTTTTTGCCTCCTTAGGTAAGCTTGTTCCTAGGTATTTTATTCTTTTTGATGCAATTGTATCTATATATATGTCTCATAGAGTAATGGAAATAAAAACAAAAATAAACAAATGGGACCTAGTTAAGTTTTAAAAATGTTACACAGCAAAGGAAACCGTAAATAAAACAAACAGAAAACATGTACAGATTGAGGAAAAATATTTGCCAATGATACACTGACAAAGAATTATCTCCAAAATATACAAACAGCTCATACAACTCCATAAACAAACAAATAGAAACAACTTAACCAAAAACTAAGCAAAAGACAGTCATTTATCCAAAGAAAACAAACAGATTAATAGGCGGATGAGAAGATGCTCAACATCACTAATTATTAGAGAAATGCAAATCAAAACTACAATGAGATATCACTTAACCTCTATCAGAATGGCTGCAATCAAAAGTTTACAAAGCATAAATGCTAGGGAAGATGTGGAGAAAAGGGAACCCTCCTACACTGTTGATGGTAATGTAAATTGGCACTGCCACTATGAACTGCCATAATGATATTCTTGAAAAAAAAACAAAAGTAGAGCTAAAACATGAACCTACAATCCTACTCCTAGGAAGATATACAAAGAAACTCATAACTCAAAAATGTGCATGTACCCCTTGCTTGAAAAACTGGACAGCAACATGTAAAAGAATGAGACTAGACCTCTTTCTAGATCTTTTATAGGGCTGCCTGCAATGCAAGAGTCTCTGGTTCAATCCCTGGGTAGGGAAGATCCCCTGAAGAAGGAAATGGCAATCCTCTCCAGTATTCTTGCCCTGAAAACCCNGGATGCCAACGGTCCAGAATCCCAAGAAGTCTTGGTTAGCAATGAAGCCTGCTTGCAGTTTGGTAGAGGATGCCTCTCTGGGGCCACGGTTGCCTTCTTCTGGCTCTGGCTCCGCCCGCCAGCCCATCTCAGGTGGAGGATGGGCCGGTCCCCAGCCAGCTAGCTCTACTCAGTCCTTTGTTCTGTGAGCTGGCCCTGCAGTGTATTCAGTTCAGTTCAGTTCAGTTTAGTCACTCAGTCGTGTCCGGCTCTTTGCGACCCCATGAATTGCAGGATACCAGACCTCCCTGTCCAACACCAATTCCCGGAGTTCACTCAGACTAGCATCCATCAAGTTAGTGATGCCATCCAGCCATCTCATCCTTGGTCATCCCCTTCTCCTCCTGCCCCCAATCCCTCTAAGCATTAGAGTCTTTTCCAATGAGTCAACTCTTTGTAGGAGGTGGCCAAAGTACTGGAGCTTCAGCAATAGCATCATTCCTTCCAAATAAATCCCAGGGCTGATCTCCTTCATAATGGACTGGTTGGATCTCCTTGCAGTCCAAGGGACTCTCAAGAGTCTTCTCCAACAACACAGTTCAAACGCATCAATTCTTTGGCGCTCAGTCTTCTTCATAGTCCAACTCTCACATCCATACATGACCACAGGAAAACCATAGCCTTGATTAGATGGACCTTAGTTGGCAAAGATCATGAACTCCTTATTATCAAATTCAGACTCAAATTGAAGAAAGTAGGGAAAACCACTAGACCATTCAGGTATGACCTAAATCGAATCCTTTATGATTATACAGTGGAAGTGAGAAATAGATTTAAGGGCCTAGATCTGATAGATAGAGTGTCTGATGAACTATTGAATGAGGTTTGTGACATTGTACAGGAAACAGGGATCAAGACCATCCCCATGGAAAAGAAATGCAAAAAAGCACAATGGCTGTCTGGGGAGGCCTTACAAATAGCTGTAAAAAGAAGAGAGGTGAAAAACAAAGGAGAAAAGGAAAGATATAAGCATCTGAATGCAGAGTTCCAAGGAATAGTAAGAAGAGATAAGAAAGTCTTCGTCCACAATCAATGCAAAGAAATAGAGGACAAGAACAGAATGGGAAAGACTAGAGATCACTTCAAGAAAATTAGAGATACCAAGGGAACATTTCATGCAGTGATGGGCTCGATAAAGGACAGAAATGGTATGGACCTACCAGAAGCAGAAGATATTAAGAAGAGGTGGCAAGAATACACAGAAGAACTGTACAAAAAACGTCTTCATGACCGGTAATCATGATGCTCTGATCACTCATCTAGAGCCAGGCATCTTGTAATGTGAAGTCAAATGGGCCTTAGAAAGCATCACTACGAACAGAGCTAGTGGAGGTGATGGAATTCCAGTTGAGCTATTTCAAATCCTGAGAGATGATGCTGTGACACTGCTGCACTCAATATGCCAGCAAATTTGGAAAACTCAGCAGTGGCCACAGGATTGGAAAATGTCAGTTTTCATTCCAGTCCCAAAGAAAGGCAATGCCAAAAATGCAGTGTCTTAGGTTACGGCTTTTTGCAGGATAGATTTTTGTCTCGCTCTTTTATTTTTTCTCTCTCTCTGACTATCCCAGTCTGGATTGTTATCTCATGTTTGTTCCTTCAGATTGCCCTGGGGGCATTCAGGCCCAGTTCCTACCCTAAGCAATGCAGCACATGCCTCCCTGTCCACATCCCGCTTGCTAGTGGTGGATGTGAGCATCTGGGCCGCTTCTCTGCTGGGAGATGCCTTCAGGCATGTAATCTGTGGGTTTTAATTAATTATTTATTTATTTTTCCTCCTGGTTATGTTGCCCTCTGAGATTCCAAGACTTGCCACAGACCTGCCGGTGAGAGTGTTTCCTGGTGTTTGGAAACTTCTCTCTTTTTTAAGACTCCCTTTCTGGAACAGATCTCTATCCCTACCTTTTTTATCTCTCTTTTTATCTTTTATATTTTGTCTTACCTCCTTTTGAAGACAATGGGCTGCCTTTCTGGGTGCCTGATGTCTTCTTCCAGCATTCAGAAGTTTTTTTTATGGAATTGGCTCAGTGTTCAAATGTCCTTTTGATGAATTTGTCAGGGAGAAAGTGGTCTCCCCGTCTTATTCCTCTGTCGTTTTAGGATGCCCCATCCCCCACAAAGTGAAAGTAAGTGTAGACACTACACGGGAAGTTAGCAAGTGGCAGAACTGAAATTAAAAGTTAGGCAGTCTATTAAGGAGCATTCTGTCTATATTTTCCACTAACAGTTTTGTAGTATCTGGTGTTTACTCTATTTTGAATTTATTTTTTGTATATGATGTTAGAGAATGTTCTAATTTCATTCTTTTACGTGGAGCTGTCCAGTTTTCCCAACAGCACTTATTGAAGAGACTGGCTTTTCCCCACTGTATATTATTGCCTCTTTTGTTGTGGATTAATTGACCAAAGGTATGTGGGTTTATTTCTGGATTTTCTAGCCTGTTTCATTGACCTATATTTCTGTCTTTATGTCAGTAGTATACTATTTTCAACAATGTGGCTTTGTAGTATAGCCTGAAGTCAGGGAACCTGATTTCTCCAGCTCTGTTTTTCTTTCGACATTTTCCTTTCCTTTTGCTTTGACTAGTCAGGGGCTTTTGTGTTTCGACATAAATTGAAATATTTTTTTGTTCTACTTCTGTGTAAAAATGCCACTGGTAATTTGATAGACATTGCATTGAATCTGTAGACTCCCTTGTGTAGTATAACCATTTTGACAATATTAATTCTTCTAATCCAAGAACACAGTGTGTCTTTCAATCTGTGTCATCTCCAATTTCTTTCTTAAACCTCTTAAAGTTTTCAGCGAGTAGGTTTTTTTGCCTCCTTAGGTAAGCTTGTTCCTAGGTATTTTATTCTTTTTGATGCAATTGTATCTATATATATGTCTCATAGAGTAATGGAAATAAAAACAAAAATAAACAAATGGGACCTAGTTAAGTTTTAAAAATGTTACACAGCAAAGGAAACCGTAAATAAAACAAACAGAAAACATGTACAGATTGAGGAAAAATATTTGCCAATGATACACTGACAAAGAATTATCTCCAAAATATACAAACAGCTCATACAACTCCATAAACAAACAAATAGAAACAACTTAACCAAAAACTAAGCAAAAGACAGTCATTTATCCAAAGAAAACAAACAGATTAATAGGCGGATGAGAAGATGCTCAACATCACTAATTATTAGAGAAATGCAAATCAAAACTACAATGAGATATCACTTAACCTCTATCAGAATGGCTGCAATCAAAAGTTTACAAAGCATAAATGCTAGGGAAGATGTGGAGAAAAGGGAACCCTCCTACACTGTTGATGGTAATGTAAATTGGCACTGCCACTATGAACTGCCATAATGATATTCTTGAAAAAAAAACAAAAGTAGAGCTAAAACATGAACCTACAATCCTACTCCTAGGAAGATATACAAAGAAACTCATAACTCAAAAATGTGCATGTACCCCTTGCTTGAAAAACTGGACAGCAACATGTAAAAGAATGAGACTAGACCTCTTTCTAGATCTTTTATAGGGCTGCCTGCAATGCAAGAGTCTCTGGTTCAATCCCTGGGTAGGGAAGATCCCCTGAAGAAGGAAATGGCAATCCTCTCCAGTATTCTTGCCCTGAAAACCCCGTGGACAGAGGAGCCTGGCAGGCCACAGTCCATGGGGTCCCAAACAGTCAGAGACAAATGAGCGACTTCACTTTCACTTTCAGATCACTTCCTAATACACAAAATACACACAAAATAATACACAATAATAATAATAATACACAAAAATAAACTCAAAACAGTAAATAATCTCAAAAAATGAAAAACCAGAAATTATAAAGCTCTTGGAAGAAAACAGGCATTACACTCTTTGATATAAATCACAGCAAGATCCCCTTTGACTTATCTCCTAGAGTAATGGAACTAAAAACAAAAACAAATAAATTAGACATTAAACTTAAAAGCTTTTGTATAGCAAAGGGAACAACGAATAAAATTAACAGACAACCATCAGAATGGGAAAAAAAAATTACAAAAGAAACAACTGACAAAGGATCAACCTCCAAAGCATATAATCAACTTATACAGCTTATTATCAGAAAAACACACAACCCAATCAAATAGTGGGCAGAAGACCTAAACAGACATTTCTCCAAGATGTACAAATAGCCAATAGACACATGAAAAGATGCTCAACATTGTTCATTATTAGAGAAATGCAGATCAAAACTACAATGAACTACCTCACACCAGTCAGAATGGCCATCATCAAAAAATCTACAAAGAATAAGTGCTAGAGAGGATAGGAGAAAAGCGAACTCTCCTGCCCTGTTGGTGGGAATGTAAATTGATACAGCTACTATGGAGAACACTATGAAGATTCCTTAAAATCTAGGACTAAAACTACCATACTACTCAGCAATCCCACTACTGGGCATATACCCCCAAAAAAATCATAACTGGAAAAAGATATGTGTATCCCCAAATTCACAGCTATTTACAACAGTTAGGACATGGGAGAAACCTAGACGTCCATCAAAAGATGAACAGATGAAGATGTGGTACATATGTACAATGGAATATCAGCCATAAAAATAACGAATTTGAGTCAGTTCCAGTGAGGCGGACAAACCCAGAACCTGTCATAGAAAGTGAAATAAGTCAGAAAGAGTAAAAAATATATGGTATACTAACACATATATATGGTATCTAGAAAAATAGGATTGATAAATCTACTTGCAGGGAAGGAGTGGAGACGCAAATATGGACTGTGGACACAGTAGGGAAAGGAAAGAGTAGGATGAATGAAGAAAATAGCATTAACATATTCACACTACCTTGTGTTGAATAGATAGCTGGTGAGAAGTTATTAATACTGTATAACACAGGGAACCTAGCCTGGCACTGTGTGATGACTAGAGAGGTGGGACGGGGGAATGAGAGGGGGCCTCAAGAGGGAGGGGATTTATGTATAACCATGGCTGATTTATAGTATTGTACAACAGAAATCAACACAACATTATAAAACCATTCTCATCCAGTTAAAAAATAAATAAATAAAAATTCATGAACCCTGATGTACACTGCTGCTCTGTTTACAACAGCTGAGACAAGAAAGTAACCTAAATGTGCATTAAAGATAAATGAATAAAGACGATGTGATACATATATAGAGTCATAAAAATTAATGAAATAATGTTATTTGCAGCAACATGAATAGACCTAGAGATTATCATACTAAATGAAGTAAGTCAGACAGGGAAATACAAATATATGATATCACTTACATGTGGAATCAAAAAAAGAAAGAATAATACATGTGAAATTATATAAAAAACAGAAATAGATCCACAGACACACTACTGTATAAAAAACAGATAACCAACAAGGACCTACTGTATAACACAGGGAACCATACTCAATATTTTGTAATAATTTATAAGGGAAAATAATCTGAAAGAATAGGTACATATATATGTTTGACTGAATCACTTTGCTGTACACCTGAAACTGACACAATACTGTAAATCAATTATACTTCAATTAAAAAATTTAGACACTATAGATCCAGACTCATGCTCTTAACTTATGATTACTCTTTTCATATGATCTGATTTACATACTCAGAAACTATAGATGAAATTATTACTAGTTTAAAATAAACATATTTTATAATAATTTAAAATAATTTTATAATAATTTTAGATTTACAAGAAAGTACTTCTCTGGTGTTGGAGAAGACTTTTGAGAGTCTCTTGGGCTGCAGGGAGATCAAACTAGTCAATCCTAAAGGAAATCAGTCCTGAATATTCACTGGAAGGACTCATGCTGAAGCTGAAACTTCAATTCTTTGGCCAGCCTGATGCGAACAACTGTCTCATTGGGAAAGACCCTGATGCTCGGAAAGATTGAAAGCAGAAGGAGAAGGGGATGACAGAGGATGAGGTGGTTGGATGGCATCACAGACTCGATGGACATGAGTTTGAGCAAGCTCTGGGAGTTGGTGATGGACAAGGAAGCCTGGCATGCTGCAATCCATGGGGTCACAAAGAATCAGACATGACTGAGCAACTGAACTGAACTGAAATTCTCTGGTATGTGGCAGTTTCTCAAGCTTCCTTTGTTCTTGTTGACTTTGGCAGTATTGGGAAGTACTTTTTAGGCATTTTGTAATGTGTCTCAAACTCTGTTTGCTATTTTTTCCTCACAATTAGATTGGAATTATGAATTTTGGAGTACAGCACCATTGCATCATTCCAGAGGTATATTCAATTGTGATTTATTTCTGGTGTTATTCACCTTGACCACTGGCCTAGGTAATGCTTGTTAAGTTCCCCTACTGTAAATAAAGTTCCTTTTTCTCCCCCTCCTTTCAATATTTTGTTCTATGGGATCAATTTACTAAGTGGAACCCAGGCTCCAGAGACCAGGAATGAAATTATTTTTGATCTACAATTTTTATATCATAACATAAACTTTTACCCCTAAATCATTTGTTGAATTCTCTAAGTATGTAAGTGCCTTAAAGAAATCAAAGGGAAGCATGATTATTATTCCTTTTCTGAATGACATGAAACCAATAGGGATAAGGGACATATAGGATGACAAAGAAAATATTTACTCAGGCTCCTATACAGAGATATTTTAACTTGTATTTTTTTTAAATTAGAGTTTTTGACACAGTGTTTCACAATACATATTATACAAAATTACTAGCTTTGTGGGAAGCTAACTGTCTTTATGTGAATTAATGAATCCATTGCAAAAAAAAAAAAAACTTTTGTAAAGCAAAGGTAACTTTTTTAAGTGAATGTTTTTCAGTTTTTAAAATGCCTATATACATTGTATCTCTCCAAGAGAATATAATATGCAGTGTTTTCAAGTTTCATATAATATCACAAACTTAGATCATTAGAGTATCTCAAAGAATTAGCATTTTAGAAAACATTTCAGAAATAATTGCTTTATTTTAGATCCAATGTGTCCTTCTGGGCCCATATGCAACTTGTTGGTGACTTAGAAGACATTGTGACAGGTGTCACACCTGCAAAGGCCAGCTACAGAAACTAATTATGCTGTCTTAGCAGGTGAATCATCTTATTTGCAAGATTCCATGTAACTTGTCTTTAATAATTACTGTTTCCATTAGGAAATGAACACCACCGTTCAAAAGCATCAATTCTTCAGCACTCAACCTTCTTCACAGTCCAACTCTCACATCCATACATGACTACTGGAAAAACCATAGACTTGACTAGAGCAACCTTAATCGGAAAAGTAATGTCTCTGCTTTTGAATATGCTATCTAGGTTGCTCATAACTTTCTTCCAAGGAGTAAGCGTCTTTTAATTTCATGGAATGTAATTGAGTTCATTTTTCCCAAATAATAGACTATAGAGTGGGGCTTCCCTGATAGCTCAACTGGTAAAGAATCCACCTTGGAATGCAGAAGACCCTAGATTGATTCCTGGGTGGGGAAGATCCCCTGAAGAAGGGATAGACTACCCACTCCAGGATTCATGGGCTCTCCTGGTCACTCAGATTATAAATAATCTGTCTGCAATGCAGGAGACCTGGGTTTGATCCCTGATTTGGGAAGATCTCCTGGAGGAGGGCATGACAGCCCACTCCAGTATACTTGCCTGGAGAATCACCGTGGACAGAGGAGTTTGGCAAGCTTAGTCCATGAGGTCACAGAGTCAGACATGACTGAGTGACTAAGCACAGCACAGTACAGGCTATAAAGTAAGTATGACATAGAATAGTCATTGTTAAACATTTCTTTGGAACTGTTATTTTGGAGCACCTATAAAAACTAGTAAAATACCTTTCATAAACTCCTTGTCAGCAGATTTTCATTTATAATTTCAGAAGGAGTGAGAGTAACTGAAAGAATGATGAATGAACTCAGTGACTGAGCTGGGTAGTACAGATTTTAAGTTAAAAAATGCAACTATAAAGTAACTAAAGTGATTTTTATGTCTATATGTGTCTTAAAAACTATTCTTGATGGTTATTTAAGGAAAGGAAATCCAAACACTTTTGGCAGAATCCCAGGAAGAGCTATATAAGCTCTAAGTTTTGAGAGGTCTTTAAATTGGTCTGTGAGGTTTAGATCAGTGATTTTATCCAAGGGATGAGGCATGGTCATAAAACAGCTAATAGCAGCTGATGTTGAACTGGCCAAGTCAGTGTTTAACCTTGCTGCAGTCTCCCCTGACATCTCAATGAGGTCTTCACCCTTGGTCTCAGCTCGCTCCTTTGCATAACTGACTACAGGAAGGTAAACCAATTTAAGTGCATAACTATTGGAGAATGTGCCTGTGTGCACGGGTGAATATAGGCTTTGTCTTATTACCTAGTCATCAAGTATTCTGAACAACTGAAATAAAAGAGTAGTCACAAATATATTCAATATAACTTTTAATGTTTACACATTAAACATCAATGCTCCAAATTCAGGATGCACAGAGTAATGAATGTTGAACTCAGTGTCTTGAATCACAAAGCATCTCCTTGCAGCTTCAGGAGGATGTCTCATTTGTAGCAATTACTGGCTGCTGAACACTGCTGACCAAAGGGAGGGAGTTTTTATTACTACCCCTTAACTGATAAGTAGTCAAGAACTTAGAAAATGCTACATTCATTTTGAAGAATAATGATAATGAATGCTCTCCAGAACTGGGATACAAATGACTTCCCAGCAGGTCTGATGCTTTGGATGTTAATAATAGCATGGAGAACTGAATATTATTATGACACTATTTAAAGTTTCATTTTTTTTTGGATACCATTACTTTTTGTGTTATCAGAATACTGGGTTTGTTTGTTTGTTTGTTTGTTTTTTTGCATGGGTTTTAAAAACATTTTATTCTTTTTTATTAAATGAAAGATGTTTTAAATTCTATAGTGTTTTACAACCTTCAAGTTTCATACATATGATTCCATATATTTCAATGATAACCCTTTCCCCACCCCCCACTTCTGTCTTGCCCCATCCCTCTTCCTTTTCCTCACTGGTAACTACTCGTGTGTTCTCTATATCTGTGAGCCTACTTCTTTTTGCTTTATTCACTATTTTGTTATGCTTTTTAAATTACACAAATAAGTGATATACAGTTTAATACTACTAGTTCTAACTTGTTTCCAAAAGTTCAAATAATACGTTTATAAATAAGAAGTGAAATACCCACATACCTTGTATCAGTAACTGCTCATAGTTTGACATATGAACTACTAGATAATATTCTACGATTATATAAATATTCATATATAGATGGCTTGAAAAACTAATGATATTATGCTAAGCACATTGTTTTGAAAATTTTGCCTGCTTAATGTATTTTGAGCATTATTTCCTGTCAGCATATATAGATTTTAAAGGCTATATAGTATTTCAGCGTGTGTGTACAACACAATTGAGATATCTGTTTCCATATTGATCAAAATATACTTTTATCACTATTTTTACAATTATAAACTATGCTGCATCAAAGATCTTTGTTCATATCTTAAGCTGCATAAATTAACTTTCTATGATTTGGACTTCAAGGTGCTCATTGTTTCATTTTGTTAGAGAGTGACTGGACTCATGGACTGGATGAGCAGTTTGTTCAAATCACACAGCTGGAAAGGGTCAGGGCTCCAACCTATTCTACCCAGTGACCTTGTATGTTACCAGAAGGATGTCTTTAAGTCAGCCATGGCACACGGAGGAAAGGCATCTTTCCTCTCCAGTTAATTCCTGGTGCCCTCATAGTATAACTGATGCCGTAGTGGGTGTAAAACCAGGAAGGCACTGGAATTGTCATCAGGAAATGTGCCTGTGTGATGGGCTTCAGGTGTCATGTTAGGACTGTGTTAAGAGTAAATATTTAGAAAGATGGGAGAATTTTTGGGAGATGATGCTGGAGTTCTGAGGTTTGAATTTCCTCTGCTTTTATCTTGAAATTCCTTTAACCTGGTTATCTGAACATTTAATTCAAGTAATCACAGGGGATTTCAGATTTCACCAACTCTTAGTTATTTTCTTCAGATTTTTTAATGACTCTAATAAACACAGCTATTTGATACTTTGCATGTTTACTTTAGACGTTTTTTGTCTAGTGAGGAAGGTAATATGACTAAAGATAATGCCATGAAATTCACTGAAATGACCTAATTTCAGTGAGACCAACATGATTTCATACAAAATAGGTCCTTTTTGGCAGAGAGAATTGCATTTTCCTCACATTTTCTTGCCTTCTTAAGGCATTTCTCTGCCTCTGGTCTAAAGCTGTTGTTTGCAGGGTATCACCTTTAAAGACTTTTTTCTGCTGCAGCCTATTTTTTAATCCCTTTTAGAATATATATATATATATATATATATTGCTTCCCTGGTGGCTCAGATGGTAAAGCATCTGTCTACAGTGCGGGTGACCTGGGTTCAAGCCCTGGGTTGGGAAGATCCCCTGGAAAAGGAAATGGCAATCCACTCCAGGACTATTGTCTGGAAAATCCCATATTTATATATATATATATATAATACAGTACTGTTTTATATCTTAAATTATTTTGAAGAGTAAATTCCCTCAGTTTAATATTATTTCTCAGAAATGCATTTCCCTTTCAGTCTTACTTTGGACTCTTTTTCCTGGATCATTAGAATGGGTCCGACAACATAGAACCAATGAAGAAAAACTGAGTTTGATGTCAAGAAACCAGGGCCATGACATTTGCCTTGTCTGAGACTCAGGATAGTATAGAATCCTCAATTGCCTAACTTCCTTTTGAGCATCACATTTTTGGTGAACCTTTATGGAGTGGGTAGCCATTCTCTTCTCCCAGGGACCTTCCTGACCCAGAGATTAAACCTAGGTCTCCTGCATTGCAGGAAGATTCTTCACTCTCTGAGCCACAACGGAAGCACTATATATACAAAATTAAATTTTATTTTCTCCTATTAATCTGTCCCATGTCAATTTAATTATCAGACCAGCCAAAGAACCTGGAAGTGGAAAAGGACATTTTTTTCCACTCTGATAACTTACCCAGTAGCAAGAGTTATAAAGGATTACCTTATCTAATTTCTTTTATTAATGTGGTAGGGATTATTCTAATTTTAATTTGAAGTAATTTAAAACATAAAATAAGAGAGTTGAGATTTCTCTAAATAAGATGAATATAGCCTAAGTAAGCACCAGTTCTCAATAAGTAGCAAAATGAGACCTAGACTCATACCTTTGGATTCCAAAGTTTGTCTCCATTCCCCAGACTGAGGAAGATCTAGGGCCATTTGTATTTATAGTAAATACAGTGACCAAAGAGGAAACACCATCTATGCATCTTTGCATAGAACCTATACCAAGAGCTATCTTCTGGTGAGGCTGAAACTGTCCATGAAGAAATCATCTTCTCCATCTCTTCTTATACCACACAATTCTCAAGTTAATACACCTGCAACTACAAGTCCATTTAGAGAAAGGATGGCTCTATATTCATATAGACCCCTCCATGTTGTGGGCAGGTATCCTCCACGATTCCGTGGTAATGATAATCATCTTCACTTCTCCTCTTACGGATGAGAAAATTGAGGCTCAATATGGTCAAATAAATTCCCCAAGATCACAATTTCTAAAAGAGCCAGATTTTTTACATGTTTATCTACTTATAGTTCATCCTAACTTTATATGTAGCTTAGCCACTATAATATGCACAAAATGTCACAAAACAGTAAATAATCTTTTGGTACAATCAGGTAAAACCAAAAATTGAAAATCAGACTAAAGAGAGGTCTTATATTTATCAAGATCTCCATTAACCCACTCTCAAAACCATGTGATAGCAACTAACAAACAAAGGAATCTAGAGTCATTACTTATAAATCAGTTTCAGATTTTAATTAGAGTTTATTTATTGTGCATTTCTGGACATCAGAAGGATACATTGACCTGATTATAGCTGTCTCATACAGGTTATAAAGTATGGAAATTGAAGGACAAAACTAGAAGATTTATGTTTTTAATTATATTCTGCATTTTAAGAGCTTCCCAAGTGGTAGTAGTGGTACCCACCAAACAATGCAGGAGACATAAGAGATGTGGGTTCAATCTCTGGGTTGAGAAGTTCCTCTGGAAGAGGGAAGGTATGGCAACTCACTGTAATATTCTTGCCTGGAGAATCCCTTGGACAAAGGAGCCTTGCAGGCTACAGTCCATGGGGTTGCAGAGAGTTGAAGATGACTGAAATGACTTAGCATGCACTGCATTTTAAAACACAAGTTGATTGGGTCGTTTATTTTTCTGGAATTGAGTTGCATGAGCTGTTTGCATATTTTTGAGATTAATCCTTTCTCAGTTGCTTCATTTACTATTATTTTCTCCCATTCTGAAGGCTGTCTTTTCACCTTGCTTATAGTTTCCTTCATTGTGCAAAAGCTTTTAAGTTTAATTAGGTCCCATTTGTTATGCAAAGAAGACATACAGATGGCTAACAAACACATAAAAAGATGCTCAATATCACTCATTATCAGGGAAATGCAAATTTAAACCACAGTGAGGTACAGAATGGTGCTATCATGCCGGTCAGAATGGGTGCTATCAAAAAGTCTACAAACAATAAATGCTGGAGAGGGTGTGGAGAAAAGGGAACCCTCTTACACCATTGTTGGGAATGAAAACTAGTACAGCCACTATGGAGAAAGGTATGGAGATTCCTTAGAAAACTGGAAATAAAGCTGCCATATGACCCAGCAATCCCACTGTTGGATATATATATTAAGGAAACCAGAATTGAAAAAAAAAAAAAAAAAAAAAAAACACTTGTACCCCAATGGTCATTACAGCACTGTTTACAATAGCCAGGACATGGAAGCAACCTAGATGTCCATCAGAAGATGAATGGATAAGAAAGCTGTGATACATCTACATAATGGAATATTACTCAACTATTAAAAAGCATGCATTTGAATCAGTTCTAATGAGGTGGATGAAACTGGAGTCTATTATACAGAGTGAAGTAAGTCAGAAAGAAAAACACTAATACAGTATATTAATGCATATATATGGAACTTATAAATTTGGAATGATGACCCTATATGAGAGACAGCAAAAGAGCCACAGATGTAAAGAGCAGATTTTTGGACTCTGTGGGAGAAGGCAAGGGTGGAATGACTTGAGAGAATATAATTGAAACATATATATTACCATATGTGAAATAGATCTCCAGTCCAGGTTCAATGCATGAAACGGGGTGCTCGGGTAGGTGCACTGAGACGACTCTGAGGGCTGGGATAGGAAAGGAAGTAGGAGGGTATTCAGGATGGGGAACACATGTACACCCATGGCTAATTCATGTCAATTTATCGCAAAACCCACTACAATGTTGTAAAGTAATTAGCCTCCAATTAAAAGAAATAATTTAAAAAACACAAGTTGGAAAGAAGCAGCAGATCTGTTTTGAGTTACTGAATTATAAGAGTTCCCAAAGTCTATTATTGCTTTTCTTTAATTCATATTTCCTCTAAAGACTGAAAGTTTTCATCTGGTTGGCTGAATAAAGTATGCTATTAATTATTTTTTTTCCTATTTTTGTGGTTTAATTCTTCTCTGAAATGGTAACTTAGATCAGATTCAGGAAGGCAACTCTCTCTGGAAAAAGAAGAATGCTTTTATCTAGTCTAAATTGGGTCATCTGGAGTCTGTCATATCTGGAGCATTAAAATTTTATGTGCTTGAACAATCAAGAATGGCAAACATTCAGCTACACAGAAAATCTGTGTGGAACAACTTCTCCCTGTGGCTTTTATAAAACACACAGAATAGTCAATATGACTATAGTTCAATTTGATACTTGGTTTATGTAATCAAATGAATAGTACATTTATCTAGGGAGTCCTAATGATTATCAGCAAAGGGAAGGCTTTTATATCCATGCTATAATGTAATAATGCATGTGAAATTTCAATAATGGCCTTCTCTGTCAGGAAAGGGTGGTCATTAACTGAATTGGCTTCCCAGTAGAGAGTGTTTTCCATTGGTTTTGATTTTAATATGAACAGAAAATACTGATCCATATTATTCTTACTGACATTACTGCAGACAATAGGGATTTTAATTCAAGTTTCTGTTTCATTTTCCAGATCATTTATTTACAATTTAGCCAATATGTTTTTGTTTAAAAAGAGTAAGTACAGACCTCAAAGGAAACAGATATGAGTCAAAGACAATACCCTGGAGAAGACAGATGTGTCAACAGATAATTGAAATAAACGAGTTAAGTGTTATGCCCACTTTTCATCTCATTCCTTACTTTTACCTCTCAATCAAACCCATCACTTTACCAAAAACTAAATCCAATGTATTTTTCTGTCTTAGTTGGCCTCCTGGGTGCATATTTTTTCATGAGCGACTCCCATTCCCTCAGGTTTCTCTTGGCTTTTGGTTTCCATAACATCACTCATCCTGTTTTTGATGACTACTATTCTATACTCTTTTCTAACAGCTTATGCCTATCCTGTAGTGACATCCATAACTTATTTCCATGTCACTGTGCATATTCACCTTTATTTCAGCTACTGCCTTTGGACTAATCACAAAATCTGAGCAGTGAGATTTGTGAAAGTGTAGGAAACATGAAAATTAGAAGAAGAGCAGAAAGCAGGAAACCTAAGCGCTGGAGACAATTGGTTTTGAACAAAGAGCAGGAGTGCATTTTTCATTCAATTGACCCTATAATTTTAGGGTCAAAGATCAGAAAGCTGTCTCCAAAATGCTTTCTCAAATATGCTTAGATACTAGTATTTTATCTGATAAAAACTAGCAATCTTTTCCTCAAAAGCATTCTCCTAGAAGTTGGTGGAATAGGAAAACCGTGAGCTCACCTCCTCCCACAGGCACAGCAAAATTACAGTTATTTACAGAGCAACTATCAAAGAAAGCAGCAACCTGCGGACAGGCAGGAAATATATCCTAGAACTAAAGATACAAAAAAAAGAACAATGAGTCCAGTAGGAGATCTGGAGATGAAGTATAGTCAAGGCCATCACAACATATAGGTGACTCACAAGTTCAAGGATAATCACAATTGCAGAGATTTTTTTCCCCAAAAGCAAGGAACTCATGCCTCACACTGGATTCCATAGTCTGGAGATCCCACATCAAGAAGATGAACCCCCAGAACACTTAGCTTTGAAGGCTGGGGGGTTGCTGTTAGGAGGGCTATAAGAAAGAGAACCTTTCCTCTGGTTTTCTGATTGTTTGCTGCTTGGCCTATGGCACAAATACCAACTGATTTTAAAGAGACTCCTGGAGAGGAAGGAGCCAGCTGAGAATCATCTTGGGAATGGAGACTGACAGCAGTCATTTTGGGGAGATTGTTCTACCATGTGGACATGGATGCTGGCAAGCACCATTTTGAAATCCTCTTATTATTAGCCCCAGATCATGCCCTGCTCACCAGCTGGTGGGCACCAGGCCTGAGACCTCTCCAGGCCATCATCTAGCTTCATTAATACTCAGTTCCAGCCACCAGCAGAACACTGTAGTCCCTCTGAAATCTCCTGAGGTGCCCAGGGATCTGGCCCTCTTTACCAGAGGATCTAGGAGATAAATCCACCCAACAGTGAGCCAGCACTAGTCCTGGGACCCACCAACACCCTGCAACCAGCCAAATGGCGAACCAGCTCTACACACCAGCAGGCCAACAACACCAGCTTTGGAGTCCCCTGGTCCTGCAGACAGAGACTCTAGGGACAAGATTCATTGGCAAGTGGTCCAGGACTATCCCTAGGCATGCCATCAGGCTACACTAGCTGGGAAAACCCTTGGCCCATAATCTCATCCACCAGAGAGGAACACCAGGTATAAAACATCTTGTATCACTCAGTCAGAAACCCAATGATTTGATTTTTTTAGGCATCACCAGGATGGTTACTCCCTGGGCCATGCAGTCAAATGCACTAAGACTCACACATACCTACCAGCAGCTGGCAGCCACTGCAATGATCAGGGCCTCAATACCAACTTAGCCAGGGATAAGCCAAGCCTACCAGACCACCCATAGTATTTAGTTCTACCACAACAGAAGAGCACATGCAACCCACACATAGGGCACCCCTGGATCATATACCTCTAGTGAGGGAAGTACACTGCTGGGCCCCATAGGATGTTTCCTAAGAAGGTCAATTCTCCCAGATAAGGAAAGCAACCAACCTGTGTAATACACACAAATAAAAGCAGAATTAGGTGAAATGATGTGACACAGCAATGTGTTCCAAATGAAGGAACAAGAAAAAACTCAAGAAGAATTAAGAACAGTAAAAATAAGCAATCTACACAATAAAGAGATCAGAATAGTGATCATAAAAATGTTCAAGTAGGGGTAGAAGATGGTGGAAGAGCAAAGATGTGGACAGCATCTTTCTCTCCACAAGTATATCAAAAATACAGCTGCATGTGGAACAAAACTCTTACAGAATACCTACTGAACACTAGCAGAAAACCTCAGACTTCCAAAAAGGCAAGCTAATCTTTACATCAGAGAAGGCAATGGCATCCCACTCCAGTATTCTTGCCTGGAAAATCCCGTGGACGGAGGAGCCTGGTAGGCTACAGTCTGTNGGTAGAAGATGGTGGAAGAGCAAAGATGTGGACAGCATCTTTCTCTCCACAAGTATATCAAAAATACAGCTGCATGTGGAACAAAACTCTTACAGAATACCTACTGAACACTAGCAGAAAACCTCAGACTTCCAAAAAGGCAAGCTAATCTTTACATCAGAGAAGGCAATGGCATCCCACTCCAGTATTCTTGCCTGGAAAATCCCGTGGACGGAGGAGCCTGGTAGGCTACAGTCTGTGGGGTCGCGAAGAGTCGGACACGACTGAGTGACTTCACTTTCACTTTTCACTTTCATGCACTGGAGAAGGAAATGGCAACCCACTCCAGTGTTCTTGCCTGGAGAATCCCAGGGATGGGGGAGCCTGGTGGGCTGCCGTCTATGGGGTCGCACAGTCGTCTATGGACACGACTGAAGCAGCAAATTCTTAATATTTACATAAAATGGTATGGAAAAAGCAACAAGAAAATAAAGGGATAAAGCCAGACAGGTCCTGCACCTCTCAGAGGGAGCAGTGAAGAAGGAAAAGTTGGAAACTTCCTCACGGGCAGGGACAGGGAGGAGCTTTGGCACCTCAGAAGGGAATGCAACAACAGGTGCTCAGAAGGCAAATGGAGAGAACTCACCACAGAGATCATTGTCAACCAACACTTCCCAGACTAGAAGCAGTTTGTATGCTGTCTGCAGTGAGTAGGGGCTGGGTGATGAGTCTCAGGCTTGGGAGATTGGACTGAGGTTAACTGCTGTGAAGATGCTCTGATGGGGAGGAGTACCACACAGCAGAAAGAGACCAGAAGAAAGCCTGAGCCTCCCAGGGATGCAAGAGGTCATTGTTGCAGGGACACTCTTGCTCCATGCCCACGCAGACCACAGGACCCTGCCTTCATGAGTGTCATAGGTGGGATAAGGCAGCTGTGGGTATGCCTATTCGAGAAGTGAGTATGCCCATGGGCCTGCCACTGTCAAGGCTGGCATGAATGTCAGAGGTAGAGGGTGAGACAGGACTGTGGACTGCAATTCCAGAGCTTGATGGCCACCAAGCTACACACAGGTGCAGATCAATACCCACAACTTCCTGGCAGGCTATTTAAATTGGCCCTTCTGAGGGATGCACAACATGGAGCCAATTCCCCTGGAAGAGCCCACAAGCCCCCTTAGACTGAAGTATCTCTTGTCAGATCTCTACCACCACAGGCACTCCCCACATACCCCAGCTGGACTTTGCCTCCTCTCTTCTTGGCAGGAAACAGCCTGAAGGGAGGCTTATAAGCAGAGGAAGAGCTGAAACCAAAATGGAGCACCAGGGGCTGTGTGATTAAAGAAGAGGGAAGGAGTTCACTCCTGCAGCAACAAGTATAGAGGATAAAATCCATAAATTTAGCTTGAGACTGTGGACTCTGGGTGGATAATTGTGGACTTTGGAAGTAAGTATAAGCTGGAATAAGGCCAGAACTGAGTCAGAACTGACCTCACAGTGCCTGCAGCAGGCCCAGAAACCTTTCTAGAAATATTGGAGGAGTTTCTGAGTAGGTAGATTGGCAGGAGCACACTTTGTGGTAAAGACAACTGAAGTCACAGCAAAATATTTTTTTAAGTACCGTTAATTTTGTTCTATCACTGTTTCTTCTTTTTATTAATCCTCAAATTTTTATTTGTACTTACTTTTACCTTTTTTAGTGCTTTCATTTTTAAATAAATCAATTTCATTTTATTTTTCCTATTTCTACAATGTCTTTTCATTATATTACATTTTCTCCATGTTTTTGGTTTTGTATTTTTGGTACTCTAGTTTTCAATGTTTGTTTTTATTTATGGCTTTATTGGTTTGAGTGCTCTCTTCTTGTTCAGTTTCTCTCTTTAATCTTCCTTTTTTGTGTGTGTGAGTATGAGTTTATGAGTTTGTGTGTTCCTGTTTGATTAATGTTGCTTTCAACATTTGTCTCAGGGCTTTTTCTGTTTGTTTTTTGTATGTGTTCTTGAATTCTTTCCCCCTATTTCTATCTTTCTTTTTTTTTCCCTTCTGTGCTGTATGGACTCTTGGTGCTCCAGCAAGGGTTTGGGTCTGAACCTCCAAGGTGGGATAATTGAGTCAAGGACATTGGATCACCAAAGAACTCCTGAATACTAACCATGAGAGCTCTCTCAAAGGCCTTCGTTTCAACACAAAGACCTGACACCATCCAAAGGTCAGCAAGCTCCACTACCAGATGCTCACACCAAACAACTAGCAAGGCAGGAAAGCAACTCTATCAGTTAGCAGACAGGCTGCTCAAGGTCATACCAAGCTGACAGAAACACTATAACACATCCCTGGGCATGATATTTAATTTCAGAAAAACAACATCCAACTCCAACCAATAAACACCAGTCCCCCAACCAGGAAAAAAAAAAAAAGCATGGAGGCTAAACAATACACTTCTAAATACTGTGTTCAACCATTCTTCTCCAAAGTTCTTTTATTTGTGTGATTTAACTTGGGCTTTTATTTTATTTTTTTAATTTTAATTTTTAGTTTTTAGTTTGTTTTGCTTTAAAGTTCTTTTAACATATTTTCTTTCTTTTTTTAATAGATAGAAAATTACTTTAAAATGTTTTCTTGGTTTCTGCTGCACAACTAGGTGAATCAGTCATAATTATATATATATATAATTATCTCCATCTCCTCCCTTTAGGTCATCACAGAGCACCAGGCTGGGCTCCCTGTTTTATATAGCAACTTCCCAATAACTATCTATTTTACACATCAGATAGTGTACATATGTCAATACTACTTTTTCAATTCATCCCACCCTCTTCTTCTCCCATTGTTTCCCAAGTCCGTTATTTAGCAGTTTCATCAGCAACATTTTTCTAGAGTCTATACATATGCATTAATATATGATACTTGATTTTCTCTTTCTGACTTACTTCACTCTGTATAAGAGGCTCTAGTTCATCTACCTCATTACAGCTGACTCAAATTTGTTCTTTTTTATGGCTGAGCATGTTTCATGAATATATGTATCACACCTTCATGCATTCATTTGTTGATGTGCATCTAGGTTGCTTCCACACTGTCGCTATTGTAAATATTGTTGCAATGAATATTCAGATAAATGTGTCTTTTAGAATTGTGATTTTCTCAGGATATATGCCCAGTAATGGGATTAGTGGATCATATTGTAGATTTATCCCTATTTTATATGAAATTTCCATAGTGTTTTTCATATGGCTGTGTCCATTTACATTTCCATCAACAGTGCACATCCCCTCCTCTACATCCCCTCTACATCCCGTTCAACATTTATTGTTTGTAGATTTCTTGGTGATGGCCATTCAGATTGGTGTGAGGTGATAACCTCATTGTAGTTTTCATTTATATTTCTTTAATAGTGAGTTATGTGGATGATCTTTTCATGTGCTTATTAGCTATCTGTGTGTCTTCTTTTGTGAAATGCCTATTTAGGTTTTCTCACTTTTTGATTGGGTTGCTTGTTTTCTGGTATTGAGCTATATGAGGTTCTTGTATATTTGGAAACTAATCCTTTGTCAATTGTTTGCAATTAGTTTCTCCCATTTTGAGGGCTGTCTTTTCATCTTTCTGAGGGTGTCATTTGCTGGGCAAAAGCTTTTAAGTTTTATTAGGTCCCACTTCTTTATTTTTGTTTTTATTTCCATTAATCTAAGAGGTGGATCAGAGAGAAATTTGATGTTATTCTGTCAAAGACTGTGCTGTCTATATTTTTCTCTAATAAATGTATAGTTTCTGGACTTAACATTTATGTATTTATTCCATTTTGAGTTTATTTTTGTGTACGGTGTTAGATAATGTTCTAAATTAATTCTTTCATACATAGCTGTCCTGTTTTCCCAGCACCATAGGCTGTCTATTCTCCATTGTATATTCTTGCCTCCTTAAATATCAACTTCAGCTATGCAGATGATACCACCTTAATGACAGGAAGGAAAGAACAAAAGACTATCTTGACAAACATGAAATTGGAGGGTGAAAAAGCTGACTTAAAACAACATTGAAAAAAGGAAGATCATGGCATCTCTTCCTGTCACTTCATGGCAAACAAATGAGGTAAAAGTGGAAATCATGTCAGAATTCAATTTCTTGGGGTCCAAAAGAAAAGTTATGACCAACCTAGATAGCATATTCAAAAGCAGAGATATTACTTTGCTGACTAAGGTCCGTCTAGTCAAGGCTATGGTTTTTCCAGTAGTCATGTATGGATGCGAGAGTTGGACTGTAAAGAAGACTGAGTGTCGAAGAATCGATGCTTTTGAACTGTGGTGTTGGAGAAGACTCTTGAGAGTCCCTTGGACTGCAAGGAGATCCAACCAGTCCATTCTGAAGGATATCAGCCGTGGGATTTCTTTGGAAGGAATGATGCTAAAGCTGAAGCTCCAGTACTTTGGCCACCTCATGGAAAGAACTGACTCATTGGAAAAGACTCTGATGCTGGGAAGGATTGGGGGCAGGAGGAGAAGGGAACGACCGAGAATGAGATGGCTGGATGGCATCACTGACTCGATGGACATGAGTCAGTAAACTCCGGGAGTTGGTGATGGACAGGGAGGCCTGGCATGTGTGATTCATGGGGTTGCAAAGAGTCGGACACGACTGAGCGACTGAACTGAACTGAACTGAAAATAAATTCAGATGTTGACTGCAGCCACTAAATTAAAAGATGGATGCTTCTTGGAAGAAAAGCTATGACAAAACTAGACAGTGTAATAAAAGGCAGAGACAACACTTTGCCAACAAACAACACTTTGCTGACTATATAGTTAAAGTTATGGTTTTTCCAGTAGTCATGTATGAATGTGAGAGTTGGACCGTATAAAAGGCTGAGAGCTGAAGAATTGATGCTTTTGAACTGTGGTGCTGGAGAAAACTCTTGAGAGTCCCTTGGACAGCAAAGAGATCAAACCAGTCAATTCTAAAGGAAATCAACCCTGAATATTCATTAAAAGGACAGGTCCTGAAGCTGAAGCTCCAATAATTTTGCTATCTAATGCAGAGGTGACTCACTGGAAAAGACTATTGCCAGGAAAGATTGAGAGCAAGAGGAGAATGGGGCAACAGAGGATGAGATGGTTGGATGGCATCAGTGACTCAATGGACACGAGTTTGAGCAAACTCAGGGTGATAGAGAAAGACAAGGAAGCCTGGATTGCTGCAGTTCAAGAGTTGCAAAGAGTCAGACATTACTTAGCAACTGAACAACAACAGGTGCATAGGTTTATCTCTGGTCTTTTTATCTTGTTCCATTGGTCTATATTTCTGTTTTTGTGCTGGTGCAATACTGTCTGGATGACTGCATTTTTGTAGTATAATCTGAAGACAGGGAGGTTGATTCCTCCAGCTTTTTCTTTCGCAAGATTGCTTTGGCTATTTGGGTTTTTTTTGTTGTTGTTGTTCCCATAAAATTGCAAAATGGTTTGTTCTATTTCTGTGAAAAATGTCATTGGTAATTTGATGGAGATCGCATTGAATTTGCAGATTGCTTTGGATAGGATAGTTACTTTGACAATTGGTTCTTCCAGTCCAAGAACATGATATGTCTCTCCATCTGTTTGTATTGTTTTTGATTACTTTCATCAGCATCTTATAGTTTTCTGAATTGAGGTATTTGTCTTTTTAGGTATGTCTATTCCTGCATATTTTATTATTTTTGCTGCAATGGTGAATGAGATTGTTTATTTTCTTTTTCTGATTTTTCATTGTTATTATATAGGAATGCAACTCTATGTCGCTGGGAGTCAGACATGACTGAGTGACTTCACTTTCACTTTTCACCTGCATACATTGGAGAAGGAAATGGCAACCCACTCCAGTGTTCTTGCTGGGTGGGCTGCCATCTATAAGGTTCCACAGAGTCAGATACGACTGAAGCGACTTAGCAGCAACTCTGTGTATTAACTCATATCCTGTGACTATACTAAATTCATTTATTAGATGTAGTAGCTTTTTGGTGGCATTTTTAGGGTTTTCTGTGTAAAGTATCATGTCATCTGCAAACAATGAAAGTTTTACTTCTTTTCCAATATGGATTCAGTTTATTTCTTTTTCCCCCCCTCTGATTGCCATGATTAGGACTTTTGAAATTGTATTGAATAATAACAATAAAAACTAGGAATCAGAATAGGGACCCTGTCTTGTTCCTGATCTTAGAGGAAATGCTTTCAGTTTTTCACCATTGAGAATAGTGTCTAATATAGGCTTGCCATATATGGTCTTCATTATGCTGAAGTAAGTTCCTTCTATGTCTACCAAAATGCCACCAAACACCCTGGAGAGTGTTTATTCTAAGTGGGAGTTGAATTTTGTCAACTACTTTCCCTGCATTTATTAAGATGATCATATGGTTTTCACCTTTCAATTTGTTAATATGGTTTAACACATTGCTTAATTGTGTATACTGAAGAATCCTTGCTTCTCTGGGTTAAGTCCTACTTGATTATTGATGTATGATTCTACTAACGTGTTGTTGGATTATGTTTCCTAGAACTTTGTTGAGGATTTTTTTCATTTATGTTCATTAGTGGTATTGGCCTGGTTAATATCACTGAAAAATGTTTTTGTGATTTTTTTGGGGGGGGGGTCTGGCTTTAGTATCAGGATAATGGTGGCCTTGTAGAATGAGTTTGCAAAATTTTAATTTTTTGGAACAGTTTGATCAGGATATGTGTGAGCTTTTCTCTAATCATTTGATAGAATTTTCTTGTGAAGCCATCTGGCCCCGGGCTTTTGTATGTTGGAAGATTTCTGTTCACAGTTTCAATTTCAGTGCTTGTGACTGGTATGTTCATATTTTCAAATTCTTCCTGATTCAGTATAAGAAGGTTGTACTTTTCTAAGAGTTAGTTCATTTCTTCCTGACTGTTCATTTTATAGTCATACAGTTGCTCATATTAGTGCTTATGATAATTTGTATTTCTGTGTTGTCTGTTGTAACTTCTTTTTCATTTTTAATTTTATTTGCTTTAAGTCTCCTCCCTTCTTTTTTTGGTTTGTAAGAAAGAAGAGTTTTATAGTTTGTCAATTTTGTTTATCTTCTCCAAGAACCAGCTGTTCATTTTATTGATCTTTATATTATTTCCTTCATTTCTTTTCATTTGTTTTTATCATATATATACATAATCACATAATTATATATAATCACTTCTATATATATATGTACGTATGTATTTACATATATATAACATCATTATGTATATAAATCATTATTTGTTGTTTAGTTGCTAAGTTGTGTCCAACTCTTATGACCCCACGCAGTGTAGCTTGCCAGTCTCCACTATCCATGCAATTTACTAGGCAAGAATATGAGAATGTGTTGCCATTTACTTGTACAGGAGATCTTCCCAACTCAGGAATCAAATCCACATCTCCTTCTTGGTAGACAGATTTTTTACCACTGAGCCAGCAAGGAAGCTCAGTCATAATATTTATGCATAATATACATACATATATATATATGCACATATACATATTATTTTATATATAATCACTGTCTGTATATATATCTCATCATTATACATATACGCACACACACATATACATATATATATATATAATCAGATTGGTTAGTTTTCTGTGATTGTGGTTTTCATTCTGTCTGCTGTCTGATGGAGAAGGATAAGAGGCTTATGAAAACTTGATTGGAGAGACTGACTGAGAGGGAAACTGGGTCTTGCTCTGATAGGCAGGGCCATGCTCAGTAAATCTTTAATCCAATTTTCTGTTGATGGGTGGGACTGTGTTCCCTCCCTGTTGTTTGACTAGAGGCCAAACTATGGTGGAAGTAATGAAGAGGATGGTCACCTCTTTTAAAACGTCCCATGCATGTACTGCTGCACTCAGAGCCCCCAACCCTGCAGCAGGCCACCGCCAACCCACACCTCCGCTGGAGGCTCCCTGACACATGGGCAAGTCTGGGTCAGTCTCCTATGGGATCACTCCTTCTTTCTCCTGGGTCCTGGTGAAAACAAGCTTTTGTTTGTGCTCTCCAAGAGTCTGTTCCCCAGGCCTGTGTAAGTTTTGGCGGCTCTATGATGGAGTAATTGGTGACCACCTCCAAGAGGGCTTATGCCATAGCCAGGTCTACTGCACCCAGAGCCCCTGACCCTGAAGCAGTCCACTTATGACCCATACCTCTGCAGGAGACATTCAAACACAGTTCTGGCTCAGTCTCTGTAGGGTCTCTGGGTCCTTGTGCACAAAAGTTTGTTTGAGCCCTCCAATCATCTCTGGTGGATATGGAGTTTGTTTCTAAATGTGATTTTGCCCCTCCTACCATCTTACTGAGGCGTCTCCTTTGCCCACAGCCTTGTCAAACTCAAAGAAACTATGAGCCATGCCATGTAGGCCACCCAAGATGGACGTGTCATTGTAAGGAGTTCTGACAAAACGTGGTCCACAGGAGAAGGGAATGGCAAATCACTTCAGTATTCTTGCCTTGATAACACTATGAACAGTATGAAAAAGCAAAAAGATAGGACAATAAAAGATGAACTCCTCAGGTCGGTTGGTGCCCAATATGCTACTGGAGATCAGTGGAGAAATAACCACAAAAAGAATTAAGAGATGAAGCCAAGTCAAAAATAACATGCAATTGTAGATGTGATTGGTAATTGAAGTAAGTCCAATGCTGGAAAGAGCAATATTGTATAGGAACCTGGAATGTTAGGTCCATGAATCAAGGCAAATTGGAAGTGGTCGAAGAGGAGATGGCAAGAGTGAACATAGACATTTTAGGAATCAGTGAACTGAAATGGACTGGAATGGGTGAATTTAAAATGGATGACCATTATATCTACTACTGTGGGCAAGAATCCCTTAGAAGAAATGGAGTAGCCATCCGAATCAACAAGAGTCCTAAATGCAGTATTGAGTATAATCTCAAAATCGACAGAATGATCTCTGTTCATTATCCAGGCAAGCCATTCAATATCATAGTAATCCAATAATCCAGTAATGCTGAAGAAGCTGTCATTTAATGATACTATGAAGACCTACAAGACTTTCTAGAAATAAAACTCCAAAAAAGATGTCCTTTTCATTATAGGGGATTGGAATGCAATAGTAGGATGTCAAGAGATACCTGGAGTAATAGGAAATTTGGCCTTGGAGTAGAAAATGAAGCAGATCAAAGGTAAACAGAGTTTTTCCAAGAGAACACACTGGTCATAGCAAATAGCATCTTCCAACAACACAATAGAACACTCTACACATGGACAACACCAGATGGTCAGTACTGAAATCAGATTGATTATATTCTTTGTAGGCAAATGTGGAGAAGCTCCATACAGTCAGCAAAAACAAGACTGGGAGATTCGGCTCATATCATGAACTCTTTATTGCCAAATTCAGACTTAAATAGAAGAAAGTAGGGAAAATCACTAGACCATTCAAGTATGACCTAAATCAAATCCCTTATGATTATAAAGTGGAAGTGACAAATGGATTCAAGGGATTAGATCTGATAGACAGAGTGCCTGAACATGGATGGAGACATTGTATATGAGGCAGTGATCTAGACCATTGCCAAGAAAAAGAAATGCAAAAAGGCAAAATGGTTGTCTGAGGCGGCCTTACAAATATCTGTGAATAGAAGAGAAGTGGAAGGCAAGGAGAAAAGGAAAGATATATCCATTTGAATGCAGAATTCCAAAGAATAGCAAGGAGAGATAAGAAATCCTCCGTCAATGATCAATGCAAATAAATATAGGACAACAGTAGAATGGGAAAGATTAGAGATCTCTTCAAGACAATCAGAGATACCAAGGGAACATTTCATGGAACGATGGGCATAAGGATAGAAATATTATGGAACTAACAGATGCAGAAGATATTAGGAAGAGGTGGCAAGAATACAAAGAAAAACTATACAAAAAAGATCTTCATGATACAGATAACAATGATGGTGTGATCACCCACCTAGAGGCAGACATGGTAGAATATGATGTCAAGTGGATTTTAGGAAGCATCACTGTAAACAAAGCTAGTGGAGGTAATGGAATTCCAGTTGAGCTATTTCAAATCCTAAAAGATGGTGCTGTGAAAGTGGTGCACTCAATATGCCAGAAAATTTGGAAAACTCAACAATGGCTACAAGATTGAAAAAGATTCTTTTCATTCCAATCCCAAAGAAATACAATGCTAAAGAATGCTCAAACTACCACACAATTGCACTCATCTCATATGCTAGTCAAGTAATGCTCAAAATTCTCCAAGCCAGGCTTTAACAGTTTGTGAATCATGAAATTCTGATACTCAAGCACAATTTAGAAAAGTCAGAGAAACCAGAGATCAAATTGCCAACATCTGCTGGATCTTTGAAAATACAAGAGAGTTTCAGAAAAAGTCTACTACTTTATTGCCTACTCCACCATGTGGATAACAACAAATTGTGGAAAATTCTTCAAGAGATGGGAATATCAGACCATATGACCTGTCTCCTGAGAAATCTGTATGCAGGTCAAGAAGAACAGTGAGAACTGAACATGGACTGGTTCCCAATCGGGAAAGGAGTATGATGCCAAGCCTGTATATTGTCGCCCTATTTATTTAACTTATATGCAGAGTACATCATGAGAAGTGTTGGGATGGATGAAGCACAAGGTGGAATCAAGATGGCTGGGAGAAATATTAATAACCTCAGATATGCAGTTGATACCATTCTTATGCCGGAAAGCAAAGAACTAAAGATCCTCTTGATAAAAGTGAAAGAAAAGAGTGAAAAAGTTGACTTAAAATTAAACATTAAGCAAAGTAAGATCATGGTATACAGTCCCATCAGTTCATGGCAAATAGATGGGGAAACAGTGGGAACAGTGACAGATGTTATTTATTTATTTATTGTCTCCAAAATCACCGCAAATGGTGACTGCAGCCACGAATTTAAAAGACACTTGCCTTTTTGGAGAAAAGCTATGACTAAGATAGACAGCATATTAAAAAGCAGAGACTTCACTTTGCCAACAAAGGTCTGTCTAGTCAAAGCTAGGTTCTTTTTTTTTTTGTTTTTTTACAGTAGTCATGTATGAATGTGGACTATAAAGAAAGCTGAGCACCAAAAAATTGATGCTTTTGAACTATGGTGTTGAAAAGGACTTTTGAATGTCGCTTGGACTGCAAGGAGATCAAACCAGTCAATCCTAAAAAAATCAGTCCTGAATATTCATTGGAAGGACTGATGCTGAAGCTGAAGCTCCAATATTTTGCCCTCGTGTTGTGAAGAACTGACTCAATAGAAAAGACTCTCATGCTGGGAAAGATTGAAGGCAGGAAGAGAAGGGGTCGACAGAGGATGAGATGGTTGGATTGCATCAATGAATGTATATAGATATGAGTTTGCATAAGCTCTGAGAGATGGTGAAGGACAAGGAAGTCTTGCATACTGTAGTCAGTGGGGTTGCAGAGTCAGACACAACTGAGCCACTTAACTGAACTAAGAGACTTAATGTACATGATTAATATAATTAACATTGCAGTATATTATATATGTAAGTTATCAAGATAGAAAATACTGAGTTCTTATTACAAGGACTTTTTTTCTATTTCTCTTATTTTGTGCCTATATGAGATGATGGATGTTCACTAAACTTTTTGTGGTAATCATTTTATGGTATATGTATATCAAATCATGTTGTTATAAAACAGTATTATTGTATAAGTTTAAGACTTATACAGTGTTGTATGCTTCCCTCATGGCTCAGAGGTTAAAGCATCTGCCTGCAATGCGGGAGACCTAGGTTCAAGATCCTCTTGAACCTGGAAGATCCCTTAGAGAAGGAAATGGCAACCCACTCCAGTACTCTTTCCTGGAGAATCACATGGACAGAAGTGCCTGGTGGGCTACAGTTCACAGGGTCACAAAGAATCGGACATGACTGAGCACAGACATGACATGACATGTCAACTATATCTCAAAAAATGGAAGAAAGAAACCTTCTATTCATTAATGCTGCCCTACAATTCAACAATACGTTTTCCCTCTTGTCTTCCTGTCATTAACACCATGAAAATGTATTTATTTTGAAAGAAATAGCATAACACATATTTATCTTTCAATTAAAGCTTGAGAAAAATATTTCACATAATTTTGTCCCCATTATTGGAATTGTGAATAGTCTTTGAAACTAGCTACAGAATTTGGAGGATTAATGAGACACACAAGGCAGGTGAATTTCTATATGTATGAGACTATCAAAGAGAAGTGCGTTTGTGTGTGTGTGTGAAAAATACAGAGATATTGAGACAGAGGCAGAGACAGATCTAGGTGTTGGTACCACTGACTTAAGGGCTTCTTTGTTTTCCCATGTGGGTATCTCCAAGGAGAGAGTAAAGGAACAAACATGTAGCCTGGAAGAATCCATAGCATTGTGTCCTTTTCACAGTTAAAGGACTTGAAAAGATCATGTTTTACTTAGAAAAGAAATCAGATGTCATCTCAATCTCTGTTACAATCATGCTTTTTTTTTTTCTTTTACATGTAAAAAGATCATTTTCAGTACTTCACCAGAAAAATATTATTGCAGTAAGTCAAATGCCACTGATAGTTGTAAAGAACCCACCTGCCAATGCAGGGGACACAAGATAAGTTCAATTCTTGGATTTAGGAAATTCCCTTGGAGGAGGGCATGGAAACCCACTACTCCAGTATTCTTGCACAGAGAATCCAATAAACAGAGGAACCTGGCAGGCTACATAGAGTCCATAGGGTGGTACAGAGTCAAACATGAGTGGAGTGACTGAGCATGGATACGTGCAAACAGTTTTAGAAAATGGTGCTGAGCTGAATAAAAGCAACTTCATCCAATAGATTCAGAGTTCTGGCATTATTAAGAACACAATTTCACATTAATATAAACCTACCAAAGGCACTGGTTTCCTTAACTGCTTTTCAAGATTTTTCACACTGGGAAGTGATATTCTGATGCTGCCAAAAAGGCAGTAAGGGGCAATATTTATGGACTCTCTAGGGAATTGTGGTAAATGTATCTTCTTGTCATTTGCCAGATTAAAAAGAAATGTATTACCTGATGGCTCAGAGGTTAAAGCATCTGCCTGCAATGCAGGAGACCTGGGTTCGATTCCTGGGTCGGGAAGATCCCCTGGAGAAGGAAATGGCAACCCACTCCAGTATTCTTGCCTGGAGAATCTCATGGACAGAGGAGCCTAGTGGGCTACAGTCCATGGGGTCACAAAGAGTCGACATGACTGAGCAACCTCACTTTCACTTTTATTGCCCTAGGTAAATCACTGTATTACTGCTTTATTGTCCTAGGGAAATCATTTATTCATTTACCTCAACATTTTTTTCATGTGACAGGTATTATTCTAGAATTATTTTTTATAGAAAAAATAAGGTAAGTCTTCCCTGATGCTCAGTGGTAAAGAACCTGCCTTGCAATACAGGAGACGTGAGTTCAATTCCTGGGTCAAGAAGATCCCCTGAAGAAGGAAATGACAATCCATTCTAGTATTCTTGTCTGGGAAAACTCATGGAGAGAGGAGCCTGACAGTTTACAGTTCTTGGTGTTGCAAAAGAGATGGCAAGACTTAACAACTAAACAATAATAAGATAAGATACTGGTTATTTTAATAACAATGTTATAGTAGATTCTAATCCACATATACCTGATCTTCACAAAACGACTGTAATTTCACATGTCTTCTCATCTAATGTTTAAATTTATTTTTGTTATACTGATCCAGCCTTATAGAAAGAGATGCTAGATATCTTCAATATCCTGTGGAAAACCATAATGAATAAAAATATGGAAAAGAATATACACATAAATGACTATATATATAATTCACCTTGCTATACATCATGAATGAACACAATATTGTAAACCAACTATACATAAATTTTAAAAATCTCTAGGCTACAAGTCCAAGAGGGAGGAGTAGAAGGGCGTGTGCTCATCTCCTCCTGTGAGAGCACCACAATTGCAACTAACTGTTTGACAACCATAGACAGGAGGATGCTGGAACCCACCAAAAAAAGATACTCCATGTCCAGAAATAAAGAAGAATCTTCAAAGAGATGGTAGGAGGGGCACAATCATAATGAAATAAAATCTTATACCTGACAGGTGGGTGACCTATAGACTGGAGAATAATCATACCAAGGAAGTTCTCACACTGTTGTGGACATTTTGAGCCCCCGTCAGGCTTCCCTGGCTGAGGACCCCACAAAGGGATTTGAAATCCCCAGGTAATCTGACCTTGAGGACTTGTGGGATTTGATTATAGACAGGACTTCCAGAGGACTAGGGGAAACCGAGATTTCAGTCTTGGAGTGCACAAACAACATTTTGCCTGCACGAAGACCCAGAGGAGAGGAGCAGTGACCCCACAGGAGACTGAATCAAAACTACATGATAGTGTTGGACACCTCCTGTGGAGGCCTGGGCCAGCAGAAACTCACCACGGGGATGGGGACACTGGAAGGTCCCTGTTGGCATAAATCCTCTTAGAGTTTGCCACTAACCCTACCATAGAGCCGGTAGACTCAGGGCTGGAACACCTTAGGCTCAACAGCTACCAAGGAAGAAGTGCAACTCCACTCATCAGCAGAAAATTGGATTAAACCTTTGTTGAGCAAGACCCTGATCACCAGAGCAAGACCTAGTTTTTCCCATTTCCTGTCCCTTCCACCTAGAAACTTACACAAGCCTCTTAGGCTCAGTCATCAGAGGGCAGACTGAAGAAGCAATAAGAAGAACAGGCTCATATTATAAATAATAAATCATATTATGGAAAGTTAATCACAATGAAAAAGCAATAAGCTAAGCTCCAGATGAAGGGACAAGATAAAACCCCAGAAAAATAGCTAAATAAAATGGATATAGGCAACCTCCCAGGAAAAGAATTCAGAATAATGATAGTTAAGATGATCCAAGATCTTGGAGAAAGAATGGAGGCAAAGGTTGAGGAGATGCAGAAAATGCTTATCAAAGACCTACAAGAACTAAAGAACAAACAAACAGAAATGAATAATACAATAGAAAGAATCAATAGTAGAATAACTCAGGCAGATAATGGATAAATGACCTGGAGGACAGAATAGTGGCAATTACTGCTGCAGGGCAAAATATAGAAAAAGAATGAAAAGAAATAAAGACAGGCTAAGAGACATCTAGGCAATATTAAGCACACCAACATTCACATTATAGGGGTCCCAGAAGGAGAAGAGAGAGGAAAATAATCTGAGAAATTCTTTTGAAGAGATAATAACTAAAAACTTTCCGAACTTGGGAAAGGAAAGAATCAACCAAGTCCAGGAAGCACAGAGAGTCCCAGGAAGGATAAGCCCAAGGAGGAAAAAACAGACACAAACTGAAAAAATATATAATTAAAGACAGAAATAAAATATTAAAAACAACAAGGGAAAAATGACAAATAATGTACAAGGAGAAGAGAACAAAATGGCAGAAGAGTAGGTGGACATGGAGTACATCTCTCTCCACAGATACATCAGGAATACACCTTCAGACAAAGTGCATGCAGAACACCAGCTGAGAGCAGACAGAAGTACCTGACAAGTGGAAAATGATTTCTAGAACCACACAGAACTCATTAGGATGAAGGAACTAAGGGGAAAAACAGGAGTGTTAATAGGAATGGAACTGAAGCAGGGTTCGGATCCCCACATCTGGGCAGTTGTCTGAGTCAGAGGAGAAACATTTAAGGCTGAGAGAGAAACAGCTAATCTGTGATACCCTAAATGGAATGAGAATCAGACAATCCTTGCCACAGTCATACATACCCTGAACAGAGACACAGGTCTCTTAGATGGCACAGAGGCTGGGAGCTGGAGTATAGGGATTGTGGAACAATTCCAGGGTGAGGGCTGATACTGACTGCTAAGAGACTGATAAAGGGAATGTGAGATTGGGGTGGGAAAACCCTGTGGAGGAAAGCCAGGCAGCCATGGGAGCAGGGTGATACTGCTGAGTCACATGTAGGGAGTGGAGCCATCAACATAGCCTGTCTCTACACACATGCCAGCATTGACAATTGAATAATAGAGAGGCTGGCCCATTAAATGCCTATTGCATTGAACTACAGAGTAGGACCCCCACCCAGGGTGCCACTTTAAGTGCCTGGTGCACCAATCTACAGAGTAGGAGTCCAGCCAGGGGGACTCGCTATGTACCTGATGCACTGAAAGCAGAGAAAGACCCCGAGCAAGGGAGCCCTCTAAGTGCCTGAATGGTCAGAGCTATGGAGAAAGACTGGCCAAAGAGGCCTTCTGATCACCAGCTACAAGAAGCTTGAAAGAAGACACTGATAGGGCTGTAACTCCTGTGGCAGAGGTAGTCCATGTCCCTGCACACTTGACATCCCCAGGGTCCCCACAATCCAAGCAGCTGTACTACCTTCACATTGAACCCTCACTGGCACAGAGATGCCACAGGCCAAAAAAAAAAAAAAAAAAAAGCCTTGTGTTTATGCACATGGTGTCACTTTGGTAATGTCCGACTCTGCTACCCTGTGGACTGTGGCCTGCCAGGCTTCTCTGTCAGGGGATGGGAGTGAGGGGAGTTTCTCCAGGCAAGAACACTGGATGTATTGGCCAATACTGGTTGCTAAACCCTTTTAAGGCACTGTATTTCCTGCTGTCCTACCCGCCAACTCCCCCGTGTACTGCACGAACACCTGTGACTCATTCAGTTGCACCACCTACATATCTGGCCCTTACTGGGGCAAATGCAAGTCCTCCAGGGCAGCCTCTGGAGCAAACCCCAGTGGACGACCCAAATGCAAAGGTGGAAATAAAACCACCATTGAAACCCAGGTACAGTGTGGCTAATGAAAATACTCAAAATTTTCCCACCAACTGTACAAGCTGCATATTAAATCCACAGGGTCAACTAAGCAAACTTTGTGTCCATAAATATATAAAAGGACATTGAGAACTCCCAGGAAAGAAAACACACTAGTTCTGATAGCTCTGAACATTGGAGGCAAGAACACAAAGGAGTAGGACCAGATTAGAATCTAAGCTTCCCCCACAGCAGGTCCAGAGACCAGCACAGTGTTGGAGGGCATTATAGGGAGATGAGATG
The DNA here is from genome assembly GCA_006410615.1 of Neotragus moschatus. Lineage (NCBI taxonomy): Eukaryota > Metazoa > Chordata > Mammalia > Artiodactyla > Bovidae > Neotragus > Neotragus moschatus. Next base: position 210,328 of record SJYA01000858.1, read on the forward strand.
GACTGTGACTTCCACTGAAGGAAAGAACACTGATAACAGTGACTCCAGAAAATCATGTATTATTCTTATGTTTTGACTTGTTCTGTAGATTCTTGATGATTTCTTTTCCTTTTTCTTCTTTATCCTTTCCCTCCCTCACCCATTGTAGTTGTCAATTTTCTGAGCACTATGAAATCTAATTAAGTTTTTGATTTTGTTTTTTAGTAATAATTTTTTTTGTAGTTATAAACCTCTTCCTCTATGTTGGGCTTTTGCAGTTCTGTGAAGTTTTCCTTTTTTTCTTTGTTGTATCTTTTTTTCTTTTTTTAATTTTAATGTTTTTAAACCTATTTTTTTCTACATTTATTCCTTTGTTTGTTTTTCCTACTGTTCTTTTCTCCTGGCAATTAATCTTCAATGTGTGTACATCTTCTTTATCTACCTCTACTTAACTTTGCATATCTATTCTTTCTTTTTTTTTCTTTCCTTTTCTATCAACATATTTGTCAGTTTTCTTGTTTTAGATTTGTTTTCTAGTTTGTGCTTTAGTTAGTTTTGTTCTTACCTGGTAGATAAAATTTTTGGTTTACTTTGTTCTCTGGGTCAATATATTCTACTTTATTTTTATTGGACGGCTTTGATTTTGCTTATGGGTGTATATGTATATGTCTATATTTCGTTATTTTAATTATTATTTGCCTAATTTTGTAACTGCCATTTGTCTGGTGTTCATCTTTGGTTTCTGATTTTTGGGTATTTCTTTTAATCTCACTTAATGCTATTACAAACCACTTGTGGAATTCTCATTCCTGTCCAGAGAATAAGCCCTGAGGTTTTGGAGTGGGAACACTGATTCCAAGACCCTAAACTACCAGAGAACTAACCCTAGTGAGAATCAAATAGTGAGAACTCACACAAGGGAAACCACTTGACTATAAGACCTGCCATCACCCAACTATGAGTAGCACCCTGTGTAGGATGTCTTTTCTAAAAAAAAAAAAAAATACAAACACAATCATCAGTAGACATGATTACCACCTCACTCAGCTTTACCCATCAAAGGAAAACCAAACAAACAAACAAAAACTCAGCACAAATCCTACCCTATACAAAGCTTACACAAACAACCGAAGCAACCTTGGAAGGGCAAAACCAAAAGGAAGAAATAATTCAACCTCAAAGCCTGGGAAAAGGAGACGTCAAACACAATAAGCTAAAAAAAAAAGTAATGAAAAGGCAGAGAAATACTACATAATTGAAGGAACAAGCTAGAAACCCAGAAGCCCAAATAAATCATAAGGAAATAGACAAACTACATGAAAAAAGAGTTCAGAAAAATGACAGTAAGGATAATCAGTCCAGTTCAATCATTCAGTCACGTCCAACTCTTTGTGACCCCATGAACCGCAGCACGCCAGGCCACCCTGTCCATCACCAACTCCCGGAGTACACTCAAACCCATATCCATCGAGTTGATGATGCCATCCAACCATCTCATCCTCTCTCATCCCCTTCTCCTCTTTGCCCTCAATCTTTCCCAGCATCAGGGTCTTTTTCAATGAGTCATTTCTTCGCATCAGGCGGCCAAAGTAGTGGAGTTTCCAATGAACACCGAGGACTGATCTCCTCTAGGATGGACTGGTTGTATCTCTTTGCAGTCCAAGGGACTCTCAAGCATCTTCTCCAACACCACAGTTCAAAGTATCAATTCTTCCATGCTCAGCTTTCTTCACAGTCCAACTCTCACATCCATACATGACCACTAGAAAAATCATACCCTTGACTAGATGGACATTTGTTGGCAAAGTAATATCTCTGCTTTTTAATATGCTGTCTAAGGTGGTCATAACTTTTCTTCCAAGGAATAAGTGTCTTTTAATTTCACGGCTGCAGCCACCATCTGCAGCGATTTTGGAGCCCCCCAAAATAAAGTCAGCCACTGTTTCCACTGTTTCCTCATGTATGTGCCATGAAGTGATAGGACCAGATGCCATGATCTTAGTTTTCTGAATGTTGAGCTTTAAGTAAAGATGATTTAAAAAACCTTGAAAATAGAATGGAGAAAATGCAAGAATCAATTAACAAAGACCTAAAAGAATAAAAGAATAAACATATAATGACAAACAACATAATTATTGAAATTAAAAAGACTCCAGAAGGAATCAATAGGAGAGTATCAGTGACAGAAGAACAAATCAGTGAGCTGGAAGGTAAAATATTGGAAATAAATTCTAAAGGCAGAATAAAAGTCATGGAAAGATTTGAGGATAGTCTCAGAGACTTCTGGGACAATATCAAACACAGCAACATTTCAATTATAGGAGTCTAAAAGAATAAAAAAAAAGAAAGGATATGAGAACATTTTTGAAAAGATTACAGTTAAAAATTTCCCCAACATTAAAAAGTCAATCAAGTTCAGGAGGCACAAAGAGTCCCATACAGGATAAACCCAAGGAGAAACTTGCCAAGACACATACTAATCAAAGTAAGAAAGACTAAACACAAAAAATGTATATTAAAAGCAGCAAGTAAAAAGCAACAAATAAAATACAAGAGAAACTCTATATGTTTAACAGCTAATCTTTTAGCATAAACATTGCAGGCCAAAAGGGAATTGCAGAATATATTTAAAGTACTGAAACAAAAAAATCAACAACGAATATTATTGTACCTGGCAAGGATCTCATTCAAAATTGATGGAGAAATCAAAAGCTTTTCAGACAAGCAAAAGTTTACAGAATTCAGTACCACCAAATGAGCTTTACAAAAACTGTTAAAATGACTTACATAGTCAAAAAATACAAGAGAACAAAAATATCTACAAAATCAAACCGAAAACAATTTTTTTAAAAATAAATGGGAACTTATATATCAATAATTACATTAAATGTAAACAGATTAAATGCTCCAACCAAAAGACACAGAGTGGCTGAATCAATACAAAAACAAGACCCATATATATTCTGTCTACAAGAAACTCACTTCAGACCTAAAGACACATATAAACTGAAAGTGAAAGGATGGAAAAATATATTCTATGCAAATAGGAAGCAAAAGAAAGATGGAGTACTAATCCTTATATCATAAAAAATAGACCTTAAAATAAAGATTACAATAGATAAGGAAGGACACTACATAATGATCAAGGGATCATTCCAAGAGGAAGACATAATAATTGTAAATATCTATGCACCCAACATAGGAATACCTCAATACATAAGACAAACACTAAAAGACAGAAAAGGGGAAATATACAGTAACACAATAAGAGTAGGAAACTTTAACACCCTACTTACACCAATGGACAGATCATCAAAACAGAAAATTAATAAGAAACACAATCCTTCAATGATACATTATCTGAGATGGATCTCAATGATATCTTCAGGACATTCCATCAAAATGCTGAAGAATATACCTTCTTCTCATGTGTACATGGAACATTCTCCAGGATAGACCACATCTTGGGTCACAAAATAAACCTCAGTAAATTTAAGAAAATTGAAATTGTATCAAGGGTCTTCTCCAACAACAACACAATGAGACTAGATATAAATTACAAGAAAACATCTGTAGGAAACACAAACATATGGAGATTAGACAACATATTTCTAAATAACCAAAAGATTACTGAACAAATCAAAAGGGAAATTAAAAAAAAATCGAGGAACAAATGAAAATGAATATATAACAACTGACACCTATGGGATGCAGCAAAAGCAGTTCTAAAAGGGAAGTTTATAACAATACAATCCCACTTCAAGAAAGAAGAAAACTATCGAATAGACAACCTAACTGTACACCTAGAGCAACTGGAAGAAGATGAAGAAAAAAAACACCCAAAATTAGTAAAAGAAAGAATAATAAAGATTAATAAAGCAAAAATAAATGAAACAATAGTGAAGATTAATAAAAGTAAAATCTGGTTCTTTGAGAAAATAAACAAAATTGACAAACATTTAGACATACTCATCAAGAAAAAAGAAGAATCAAATCAACAAAATAAGAAATGAGAAAGGACAGGTTACAACAGACAATGCAGAAATACAAAGGATTATAAGAGATTATTATGTACAACTATATGGCAATAAAAAAGATAATCTGGAAGAAATGGCCAGATTCTTAGAAAAGTTCAACCTTCCAAGACTGAACCAGGAACAAATAGAAATTATGAACAACCCAATTACAAGCACTGAAAATAAAGCTGTGATCAAAAGTCTCCCCGACTCCTCAAAAGAAAAAAAATGAAAAACAAAAACAAAATTCCAAGGACGAGATGTCTTCACAGAATTCTATCAAACATTTAGAAAAGACTTAATTCCTATCCTTCCAAAATTCTTTCAAAATATTTCAGAGGAAGGAACACTTCCAAACTCATTCTACCAGAATACCACCACCCTGATACCAAAATCAGAGAAACACAACAGAAAAAGAAAACTACAGGCCAATATCACTAACGAACTTACAAAATTCCTCAACAAAATTTTAACAAACAGAATCAGCAACACAACAAAAAGCTTATTCACCATGATCGTGCTAAGTTTATTCCAGGGATGCAAGAATTCTTCAATATACACAAATTAATCAATGTGATATATCATATTAACGAATTGAAAGAAAAAAAAGAAAAAAGCATGATCATCCCAATAGATGCATAAAAAGAACTTGACAAAATTTAACTCCTATTTATGATTAAAACTCTCCAAAAAAAAAAATTGGCATAAAAGGACCCTACCTCAACAAAGTAAAGGCCATATATAGGAAGCCTACAGCAAACATTATTCTCAATGGTGAAAAAGTGAAAATATTCCCCCTAAAAGAAGGAACAAGACGAGACTGTCCACTTTCACCACTATTATTCAAAATATTTCTGGAAGTCCTAGCAACAGCAATCAGAGAAGAAAAAGAAATAAAAGGCATCCAGATCAGAAAAGAAGTACAGTTCTTACTCTTTGCAGATGACATGATATTGTACATAGAAAACCCTAAAGACAGTACTAGAAAATTTCTAGAAATAATAAGTGAATTTAGCAAAGTTGTAAGATACAAAATCAAAACACAGAAGTCATTTGCATTTCTATATACTAACAATGTAAAATCAGAAAGAGCAATTAAGGAATCAATCCCATTCACCATTGCAACAAAAAGAATTAAATATCTAGAAATAAACTTATCTAAGGAGATGAAAAAAACTGTACACAGAAAATTATAAGACACTAAAGAAAGAAATCAAAGATTATGTAAACAGATGGAGAGATATTCCATGTTTCTGAGTAGGAAGAGTCAATATTGTGAAAATGACTATACTATCAAATGCAATCTACAGAATTAATGTAATTCCTTTCAAATTACCAATTTTTTTTTTTTTTTTTCCACAGAACTAGGACAAACAATTTCACAATTCATATGGAAACACAAAAGACCCTGAAAAGCCAAAGCAGTCTTGAGAAAGAAGATTGTAGCTGGAGAGATCAAACTTCCTGACTTCAGATTGTACTACAAAGCTACAGTCATTGAGACAGTATGGTACTGGCACAAAAAGAGAAATATAGACTAATGGAACAAGATAGAACGTCCAGAAATAAACCCATGCACCTATAGGTACCTTATTTTGACAAAAGAGGCATGAATATACCTTGGGGTAAAGACAGCCTCTTCAATAGTCCAGTTGACTATTTTCCCAGTAGTGGAAAACTGGGAAAACTGGACAGCTACATGTAAAATAATGAAATTAGAAAACTTCCTAATACCATGCACAAAGATAAACTCAAAATGGATTAAATACCTAAATTTAAGACCAGAAACTATAAAACTCTTAGAAGAAAACACAGGCAGAAAACTTGATGACATAAATCAAAGCAAGATTCTCTTTGACTCACCTCCTAGAGAAGTGGAAATAAAACAAAAGTAAACAAGTGGGATGTGATTAAACTTAAAAGCTTTTGCACAGCCAAGAAATTATAAGCAAGGTGAAAGGACAACCCTGAGAATGGAAAAAAATAATAGCAAGTGAAATAACTGACAAAGGGTTAATTTCCAAAATATATAAGCAGCTCATACTACTCAATACCAGAAAAATAAAAAACCCAGTCAAAAAGTGGGATGACGACCTAAACAGACATTTATCCAAAGAAGATATACTGATGTCTAACAAACACTTGAAAAGATATTCAACATTGCTCTTTATTCACTTCAGTTCAGTCGCTCAGTTGTGTCCAGCTCTTTGCGACCCCACACGCCAGGCCTCTCTTTCCATCACCAGCTCCCGGAGTTCACTCAACCTCATGTCCATCGAGTCAGTGATGCAATCCAGCCATCTCATCCTCTGTTGTCCCCTTCTCCTCCTGCTCCCAATCCCTCCCAGGATCAGGATCTTTTCCATTGAGTCAACTCTTTGCATGAGGTAGCCCAAAATATTTAAGTTTCAGCTTTAGCATCCATCCTTCCTATGAACACCCAGGACTGATCTCATTTAGGATGGACGGGTTGGATCTCCTTGCAGTCCAACGGACTCTCAAGAGTCTTCTCCAACATCATAGTTTAAAAGCATAAATTTTTTCAGTGCTCAGCTTTCTTCACAGTCCAACTCTCACATCCATACATGACCACTGGAAAATCCATAGCCTTGATTAGATGGAACTTTGTTGGCAAAGTAATACCTCTGCTTTTCAATATACTATCTAGGTTGATCATAACTTTCCTTTCAAGGAGTAAGTGTCTATTAATTTCATGGCTGCAACCACCATCTGTAGTGATTTTGGAGCCTCCCAAAAAATAAAGTCTGACACTGTTTCCACTGTTCCCCATCTATTTCCCATGAAGCGATGGGACCAGATACCATGATTTTAGTTTTCTGGATGTTTAGATTTAAGCCAAATTTTTCACTCTCCTTGAGAAATGCAAATCAAAACTGCAATAAGATATTACCTCACTCCAGATAGAGTGGCCATCAACAAAATTTCTACACAGAATAAATTCTGGAAAGATTTTGCAGAAAAGGGAATGCTTCTGCACTGTTAATGGAAATGTTAATTCATACAGCCACTATGGATGATAGTATTGAAATTCCTCGAAAAACTAGAAATAAAACCATCATATGACCCAACAATCCCACTCCTAGGCATATACCTGGAGGAAACCAAAATTGAAAAAAGATCCATGTAACCCTTTGTTCACTGCAGTACTATTTAAAATAGCTAGAACATGAAAGCAACCTAGATGCCCATCGACAGATGAATGGATAAAGTTGTGGTACATATACACAATGAAATATTACTCAGACATAAAAAGTAACACATTTGCTTCAGTTCTAATGAGGTGGATCCCTGGGTTGGGAAGATCCCCTGGAGAAGTGAAAGGCTATCCACTCCAGCATTATGGCCTGGAGAATTCCATGGACTATATAGTCCATGTGGTTACAAAGAGTCAGACACGACTGAGTGACTTTCACTTTTCACTAATGAGGTAGATGAGCCTAGAACCTATTACACAGAGTGAAGTAAGTCACAAAGAAAAAGATAAATGTCATAATCTAATGTTTATATATGGAATCTAGTAAAATGGTACTGAAGAATTTATTTACAGAGCAACAATGGAGAAACAGACATAGAGAATAAACTTTATGGACATGGTGAGGAGAAGGTATTTGTATATATAGAGTAACATGGAAACTTACTTTACCATAAATAAAACAGCCAAAAGGAATTTTCTGTATGTTTCAGGAAACTCAAATGAGCTGTGCATCCACCTAGAGGGGTGGGATGGGGAGGGATATGGAAGAAATGTTCAAACCAGAGAGGATACATATATACCTATGGATGATTCATGTTGAAGTTTGAGAGAAAACAAAAAATTTTGTAAAGCAATAATCCTTCAATTAAAAAATAAATAAATAAAACATACCAGGGATCTTCCATCAAGTAAACAGCTGATTTCTCAACAGAAAATCTACAAGTCAGAAGGGAATGGCATCATATATTTAAACTGATAAAAGGGAAGAACCTTGAACCAAGAATACTCTACCCAGTGAGACTCTGCTTCTGATTTGATGGAGAAATTAAAAGCTTTCCAGACAAGCAAAGGTTAAGAGAAGTCAGTACCACCAAACCAGCTTTACAATAACAGTAAAGAAACTTCTCTAGGTAGGAAACAGAGGAGAAGGAAAAGGTCTATAGAAAATAAACCCCAAATATTTAAGAAAATGTTAATTGGTTTAGACATAAATCATTACCTTAAATGTAAATGGATTAAATACATCAACCAAAAGGCATAGACTGACTGGATGGATAAAAACATGTGCATGTATGCATTTCCAACTGCCACAACACTCTGCTTGACAGCATCCCCCCCCCCAGACCAAATTGTATATATTTATTTTCTTTTATTTTATATTGTTGTTAATCACATTAAGCCTTGCAATTTTAATTTTCTTTTATTTTTTGTCTATTGATTGTGAAAGCAGATAAACATATTTTACTATTGTGACTATGTAACTATTAATCACTTAATACCATTGCATCATGATTGGTCAACAGAAAAATAATAGAACGCCAAATCACCAAAACTAGGACCTAATAGAAAAATATGTAATCACTTTTTAAAATCCAGATGCTAATAAGAATTATCTTGAAATTTTTTGAAAAATGAAATTTCTCAGGTATTGCTTTTCTCTCCAAGGCTCCCGATATGTTTCTAACGAGCAGTCATATTTAAGGACAACTGGACTATATGATGATCATTCATCAAGTTTGTTTCACTATTTCTATTTCATACTGTGTATTCCACTGCATTTAGTTTAGATTCTCCAGTTCCTCCATTTCTTCTTTTGTTTTTATGGGGTTCATTCTCAAGCCTTTACCAAGTGTAATAGAAAAGCTTTTGCATACATTCAGTTCAGTTTAGTTCAGTTCATTTCAGTCACTCAGTCGTGTCAGACTCTTTGTGACCCCATGAACTGCAGCTCACCAGGCCTCTCTGTCCATCAACCATCTCATCCTCTGTCGTCCACTTCTTCTCCTGCCCTCAGTCTTTCCCAGCATCAGAGTCTTTTCCAATGAGTCACCTCTTCGCATCTGGTGGCCAAGGTATTGGAGTTTCAGCTTCAACATCAGTCCTTCCAATGAACACCCAGAACTTATCTCTTTTAGGATGGAGTGGTTGGATCTCTTCTCAGTCCAAAGGACTCCCAAGAGTCTTCTCCAACATCACAGTTAAAAAGCATCAATTCTTCAGTGCTCATCTTTCTTTATAGTCCAACTCTCACATCCATATATGACCACTGGAAAAACCATAGCCTTGACTAGATGGACTTTTGTTGGCAAAGTAATGTCTCTGTTTTTTAATATGCTATCTAGGCGGGTCACAACTTTTCTTCCAAGGACCAAGCGTCTTAATTTCATGGCTGCAATCACCATCTGCAGTGATTTTGGAGCCCAGAAAAATAAAGTCAGTCACTGTTTCCACTGTTTCCCCAGCTATCTGCCATGAAGTGATGGGACTAGATGCCTTTATCTTAGTTGTCTGAATGTTGAGCTTTAAGCCAACTTTTTCACTCTCCTCTTTCACTTTCAACAAGAGGCTCTTTAGTTCTTCAGTTTCTGCTAAGAGGGTGGTATCATCTGCATATCTTAGGTTATTGATATTTCTCCCAGCATCTTGATTCCAGCTTGTGTTTCATCCAGCCCAGCATTTCTCATGATGTACTCTGCATATAAGTTAAATGAGCAGGATGACAATATGCAGCCTTGATGTACTCCTTTTCCTATTTGGAACCAGTCTGTTGTTCCATGTCCAGTTCTAACTGTTGCTTCCTCACCTGCATTTCTCAAGAGGCAGGTCAGGTAGTCTGGTATTCCCATTTCTTTCAGAATTTTCCACAGTTTATTATGAGCCATATAGTCAAAGGCTTTTGCATAGTCAATAAAGCAGAAATAAGATGTTTTTCTGGAACTCTCAGGCTTTTTTGATGATCCATGGCATGTTGGCAATTTGATCTCTGTTTCCTCTGACTTTTCTAAAACCAGCTTAAACTGGAAGTTCACGGTTCGCATATTGCTGAAGCCCGGCTTGGAGAATTTTGAGCATTATTTTACTAGCATGTGAGATGAGTGCAATTGTGCACTAGTTTGAGTAGTCTTTGGTATTGCCTTTCTTTGGTATTGGAATGAAAACTGACCTTTTCCAGTCCTGTGGCCACTGCTGAGTTTTTCATGTTTGCTGGCATATTGAGTGCAGCACTTTCACAGCATCAGCACTCAGGATTTAAAATAGCTCAGCTGGAATTCCATCACCTCCACTAGCTTTGTTCATAGGGATGCTGCCTAAGGCCCACTTGACCTCACATTTCAGGATGTCTGGTTCTAGGGGAGTGATCACACCATTGTGATTATCTGGGTAGTGAAGCTCTTTTTTGTTCAGTTCTTCTGTATATTTTTTCCACCTCTTCTTAATACTTTCTGCTTCTGTTAGGTCCCTACCACTTCTGTCCTCTATTGAGCCCATCTTTGGATGAAATTTTCCCTTAGTATCTCTAATTTTCTTGAAGAGATCTCCAGTCTTTCCCATTCTATTGCTTTCCTCTATTTGTTTGCATTGATTGCTAAGGAAGGCTTTCTTATCTCTTCTTGCTATTCTTTGGAACTCTGCATTCAAATTGGTATATCTTTCCTTTTCTCCTTTGCTTTTCACTTCCCTTCTTTACACAGGTATTTGTAGGGCCTCCCCAGACAGCCATTTTTTGCATTTGTATACATATATATATATATATATTAGAATACTTAAAAATTTGGCCTAACTGAAAATATTACGACATTTCGATTCCACTTGTTTGACTTAGTATGACTAGAATGCAAGATTTCTAATTAAAAAATAGATATGCAACAAGCAACAAAGATTTACTGCATATCATAGGGAACTATAGTCAATATCTTATAATAATATATGATGGAAAATAATTTCAAAAATGATATGTGTATTTGTATAACCAAATCACCTCGCTGTGCACATGAAACTTTATAGGTCAACTATATGTCAATAAAATTTATATATTAACCAAATTTTAGTTTCAGAGTTGTTAAATTATTTATGTATATATGTATTGATGTATAGTTAGTTTAAAATATTATATTTTAGTAGTTTTAGTTATAAATTATAATAATTAAATATTTTTATAAATTATACTTCACTTAATGTTATTGTAAGATAGTGGCTATCTTTTCCTGTGATATAACATATATCGTTGTTTCTTTTTTATTTAATGCATCATAATTTATGTCTCTTAATTCCCTTCTCTTATCTTGTTCCTCTCCCTTTTCCTTGCCTTACTGGTGACCATTACTTTGTTCTCTGTATCTCATAGTATCTTTCTGTTTTGCTATATTCATTTATTGTTTTGGTTTATAGATTCCACTACAAGTAATCTCAACACTACTTGCCTTTCTTTGACAGAATTATTTTACTTAGCACAATGCACTTCAAATCCATTCATATCTTTGTAAATCACAAAATTTCATTCTTTTCATGGTTATTCCATTCATGGTATCTGTTTTGTTAACTATATAGTCTGTGTTTGTGTATGTGTGTGTGTGTGTGTGTGTGTGTGTGCACTTGTATATTTATACTATGGAATATTTATCTATTTATACTATACACACACACACACACACACACACACACACCACATCTTGTTAATCCACTCCTCTACTGATGGATACTTAGGTTGATTCCATGTTTTTATTATTCCGAATATTGCTGGTATACACATTGGTGTATACTTATCTTTTCTAAGTAGGGATTTTTGTAGTTGCTGTTTGGGCAAATACTCAAGTGTAGAATTGCTAGGTCATATGGTAGTCCTATTTTTACTTTGCTGAGAAACCTCTATACTCTTTTCCAGAGTGATTGAACCAATTTACATTCCTACCAATGATGTACTAAAAATCTCTTTTATCTACATCTTCCCCAACCTCTGTTATTTGACTTTTTGATAATAGACATTCTGACAAGTATGAAGTGATAGCTCATTGTGGTTTTGATTTGCATTTCACTGGCCATTAGCAATGTTCAGTGTATTTTCTTGTGCCTTCTGACTATCTGTATATCTTCTTTGGAAAAATGTTTATTCAGGACTTCTGTCCATTTTAAAATCAAGTTGCTTTTTTGTTATTAAAATGTATAAGATGTTTATATAATTTAATATTATTCCACCATCAGTTATACTTTCTAGCAAATATTTACTCCCATTCAGTAGTTTTTTTTTTTTTTTTAATTATCCATGATTTTCTTTACTGTGCAAAAGACTATAAGTTGAATTAGATTCCATATGTTTACTTTTGCTTTTATGTCTTTTGACTTAGGAGATTGTTTCAAGAAAATATCACTATGATTTATAGTAGAGGATTCTGCCGATGTTCTCTTCTTGGAATTTTATGGTTTTACATCTTATATTTAGATCTTCAAACAATTTTGAGTTTATGTTTGTATGTGGTGTGAGGGAGTGTTCTGATTTCATTATATTATATATAGCCATCCAGTTTTCCCAGCACCATTTATTGAAGATACCATCTTTTCTCCATTGCATATTTTTGCCTCCTTTGTCAATAGATTAATTGACCATCAGAATATGGGTTAATGTCTGGTCATTCTATTCTATTCCTTAGATGATTCCTGTTTTGTGCCAGTACTACACTGTTTTGATTACTATAGCTTTGAAATGTAGTCGGATGCCTGGGAAGGTTATTTTTTCTGCTTTATTCTTTTCTCTCAGAATTGTTTTGGCAATTCTGAGTCTTTTGTGGTTCCATATACATTTTTTAGATTATTTGTTCTAGTTCTATAAAAACTGTTCTTTGGTAGAGATTGCATTAACTCTGTAGGTTGTTTTGGGTAGAATGTCCATTTTAACATCACTAATTCTTCCAAACTATGAATACTAAATATATATGTGTGTGTGTGTGTGCGTGCGTGTATGTGTGTGTGTGTGTGTGTGTGTGTGTGTGTATGGTATAATCTTCATTTATCTTTTACAGTTTTCACAGTAAGGGTCTTTCAACTCAATATTTACATTTATTCTGAGGTATTTTATTTATTTAATGCCATTTTAAATTGGATTGTTTGTTGCTTCTCTTCTTGATCTTTTGTTACTAGTGTATAGAAAACAGATACTTTTCAGTATAATATTTTTTATTTTCAGTTCAGTTCAGTTCAGTCTCTCAGTCCAACTCCTTGTGATCCCATGAATCGCAGCATGCCAGGCCTTCCTGTCCATCACCAACTCCCCAACTTCATTCAAACTCATGTCCATTGAGTTGGTGATGCCATCCATACATCTCATCCTCTGTCATCCCCTTCTCCTCCTGCTCTCAATCCCTCCAGCATCAGGGTCTTTTCCAATGAGTGAACTCTTCACATGAGGTGGCCAAAGTATTGGTATCTCCTTGCAGTCCAAGGGATTCTCAAGAGTCTTTTCCAATACCACAGCTCAAAAGTATCAGTTCTTAGGTGCTCAGCTTTCTTCACAGTCCAACTCTCACATCCATACATGACCACTGGAAAAACCGTAGCCTTGACTAGACAGACCTTTGTTGGCAAAGTAATATCTCTGCTTTTCAATATACTATCTCGGTTGGTCATATCTTTCCTTCCTAGGAGTAAGTTTCTTTTAATTTCATGGCTATAATCACCATCTGCAGTGATTTTGGAGCCTCCAAAAATAAAGTCTGACACTGTTTTCACTGTTTCTCCATCTATTTCCCATGAATTGATGGGACCAGATGCCATGATCTTCCTTTTCTGAAGGTTGAGCTTTAAGCCAACTTTTTCACTCCCCTCTTTCACTTTCATTAAGAGGTTTTTCAGTTCCGCTTCACTTTCTGCCATAAGGGTGGTGTCATCTGCATATCTTAGATTATTGATATTTCTCCAGGCAAATCTTGATTCCAGCTTGTGTTTCTTCCAGCCCAGCATTTCTCATGATGTACTCTGCATATAATTTAAATAAGCAGAATGCCAATATACAGCCTTGACATACTCCTTTTCCTGTTTGGAACCAATCTGTTGTTCCATGTCCAGTTTTAACTGTTGCTTCCTGACCCGCATATACGTTTCTCAAGAAGCAGGTCAGGTGTTCTGGTACTTCCTTCTCTTGAAAAATTTTCCACAGTTTATTGTGATCCACACAGGTAAAGGCTTTGGCATAATCAATAAAGCAGGAGTAAATGTTTTACTGGAACTCTCTTGCTTTTTCCATGCTCCATTGGATTTTGGCAATTTGATCTCGGGTTCCTCTGCCTTTTCTAAAACTTGCTTGAACATCTGAAAGTTTATTGCTGAAGCCTGAATTGGAGAATTTTGAGCATTACTTTACTAGCATGTGAGATGAATGCAATTGCATGATAGTTTGAACATTCTTTGGCATTGCTTTTCTTTGGTATTGCAGTGAAAACTGACTTTTTCCAGTCCTGTGGCCACTGTTGAATTTTTCATGTTTGCTGGCATATTGAGTGCAGCACTTTCATAGCATCATCTTTCAGGATTTGAAATAGCTCAATTGGAATTCCACCATTTCCACTAGCTTTGTTCATAGTGATGCTTTCTAAGGCTCTCTTGACTTCACAT
>SJYA01000858.1:225425-256354 GCA_006410615.1 Neotragus moschatus
TTTCCCATTCTGTTTTTTTCCTCTATTTCTTTGCATTGATTGCTGAGGAAGGTTTTATTGCTCCTTGCTATTCTTTGGATCTCTGTATTCAGATGTTTATATCTTTCCTTTTCTCCTTTGCTTTTTGCTTCTCTTCTTTTCACAGCTATTTGTAAGGCCTCTTCAGACAGCCATTTTGCCTTTTTGCGTTTCTTTTCCATGGGGATGGTCTTGATCCTTGTCTCCTGTATAATGTCATAAACCTTCATCCATAGTGCATCAGGTACTCTGTCTATCAGATCTAGTCCCTTAAACCTATTTCTCACTTCCATTGTATAATCATAAGGGATTTGGTTTAAGTCTTATGATGTTACTAAATTCGTTGATAAGTTCTAGTAATTTTTTGTGGTATCTTTAAGATTTTCTTTGTATTGTATCATGCTGTATGCAAGCAGTGAAAATTTTACTTCGTCCTTTCTAAATTACATTTCTTTTATGTCTCTTATTTCCGTGGTTAGAATCTCTGATAATATGTTGAATTAAGGTAGTGATACTTGGCATCCTTGTCTTGCTCTGATGTAAGGGAAAATGCTGTCAGTTTTTCATCATTAGGTATGATGTTAACTATGGGATTTTCATAAACAGTCTTTATTATGTTGAGATATCTGAAAATGAAGAATAACTCTTCAAAGAACCTCTTGATGAAAGTAAAAGAGGAGAGTGAAAAAGTTGGCTTAAACCTCTACATTCAGAAAACTAAGATCATGGCATCCAATCCCATCAATTCATGACAAATAGATGGGGAAACAGTGGAAACAGTGGCTGACTTTATTTTTCTGGGCTCCAAGATTGCTTCAGATAGTGATTTCAGCCATGAAATTAAAAGACGCTTACTCCTTGGAAGGAAAGTTATGACCAGCCTAGACAGTGCATTAAAATGCGGNGATCATGGCATCCAATCCCATCAATTCATGACAAATAGATGGGGAAACAGTGGAAACAGTGGCTGACTTTATTTTTCTGGGCTCCAAGATTGCTTCAGATAGTGATTTCAGCCATGAAATTAAAAGACGCTTACTCCTTGGAAGGAAAGTTATGACCAGCCTAGACAGTGCATTAAAATGCGGAGACATTACTTTGCCAACAAAGGTCCATCTAGTCAAAGCTATGGTTTTTCCAGTGGTCATGTATTGATGTGAGAGTTGGACTATAAGAAAAGCTGAGTGCGGAAGAATTGATGCTTTTGAACTGTGATGTTGGAGAAGACTCTTGAGAGCTGCTTGAACTGCAAGGAGAACCAACCAGTCCATCCTAAAGAAGGTCAGTCTTGGGTGTTCATTGGAAGGACTAATGCCAAAGCTGAAACTCCAATACTTTGGCCACCTCATGTGAAGAGTTGACTCATTGGAAAAATACACTGATGTTGGGAGGGATTGTGGGCATGAGTATAAGGGGACGACAGTGGATGAAATGGTTGGATGGCATCACTGACTCGATGGACATGAGTTTGAGTGAACTCTGGGTACTGGCGATGGACAGGGAGGCTTGGTATGCTGCGATTCAAGGGGTCGCAAAGAATCGGATACAACTGAGCGACTGAACTGAACTGATGACTCAGTGGTAAAGAATCCTTCTGCCAATGCAGGAGATATGAGTTCAATCCCTGGACCAGGAAGATACCCTAGAGAAGGAAATAGCAACCCACTCCAGTATACTTTCCCAGGAAATCCCGTGGATAGAGGATTTTTGTGGGCTACAGTCCTTGGGTTGCAAGAGTCATACACGACTTACTGACTAAACAACAGCTTCAAAATGAATTTGAGAGTCCTCCGTTGTGTTGAGTTTTTGGACTAGTTTGAGAAGAACAGGTGTTAATAAAGATTTTTATTTTTCTTGAGGTATCACAATAAACCTTCCTCTTAGGAAAGCTTTTGCTACAAAATAATCTGCCTTCAATGTAGGAAACCTAGGTTCAACCCCTGGGTCAGGAAGATCCCCTGGAGAAGGGAATGGCAACTCAGTCCAGTATTCTTGCCTAGAAAAGTCCATGGACAGAAAAGACTGGTGGGCTACAGTCCAGCGAGTCATAAAGAGCTAGACACAGCTGAGTGACTAACATACACACACACATAAATTTTGCAAAGTTGTGTCTCTAGTTTTATTGTCTTGAGGTATTCTCTGATTTCTTCTTTGATTTCTTCATTGACCTGTTTGCTTTTTAGTATTATATTATTTGCTCTTCACATGTTTTTGTTTTTCTTTTTTCCCTTTAATTTATTTCTATTTTTATAACATTCTATTCAGGAAAAAATGTTTTACATAATTTATATCATTTTAAGTTTGTTGAGACTTGTTTTGTAGCCTAGCATGTGATATATCCCAGAGAATGTTCAATGTGCACTTGTAAAGAAGGTGCACCCTGGTACTTCTGGATGGAATATACTGTACATATTTACTAAGTACATACACCAAAGTGAGGTTTATTCTGTTCACTGCACAATAGGCCAAATAATTTAGAGATGAGTTATTGGGATGAGGAATAGTGACTTTATTCAGAAGGACAGTAGACAAGAAAAATAGTATACTAATGTCTTAAAGAACCGTTTGCATGAGTTAGAATTCAGGCTTCTGTTATACAATAAGGCATCGCTGGTTGCTGTAAACTTCTTCGTGGTAGAATCCTTTGTTCTTGCAGCTGTCCATGTAGGTCTGGTCTCAATGTTCCTATACACCTCCAATACAAGAATTGCTATTTTCTGTTCTGCAGCTTTTCATTTCTATATGCAATGGAAAACTACTATGCCTTTAAAGGTTAAGCTAGGAAGTTGACACTTGAGAATAAATTATCATGTATATTTCAGGCTATATCCAATAATCTCTTGCAAAGATGCAGATTCAGTATGATTAAGCAGAGGCAAATAATCTCAAAGTTTAGAGCTAAAATAATATATCCAATATGGACTCAGATTTATTTTTTTGTTACATAATATGTCATCTAAGGCCATTGTTACTTGTTAAATTTATCTGGATAATCTGGATG
Organism: Neotragus moschatus; assembly: GCA_006410615.1. Lineage (NCBI taxonomy): Eukaryota > Metazoa > Chordata > Mammalia > Artiodactyla > Bovidae > Neotragus > Neotragus moschatus. The sequence continues at coordinate 228,445 of SJYA01000858.1, forward strand.
TAAGTGGGGTCATTAAAGTCTCAAATTATTATTGTCAATTTCTCTTCTTACATCTGTTAATACTTGCTTTATACTTTTACGTGGTTCCATAATCAGGCACATATGTGATAATTAATGTTATATCCTCTTCTAGTAATGATCATTTTTATCCTTGTATAGTGACTTTTATTATTTTTATAGACTTTGTCTTGAAGTACATTGTTTCTTATATGAGTATTGCAACCTTTTCTTTCTTGTAATTTCCATTTTCATGACATATCTTTTTCACCCTCTTGCAATCAGTCTGTGTGAAAAACTGAAAAAGAGTATGTCTTTAGCACCAAAATGAGTCTCTTGTAAGCAGAATATTGAAGAGTCAGGTGTTTTAATCTCATCTACCATCCTATGTCTTTGAACTGGAACATTTTGTCCATTTATATTTAAAGTGATTATTGATAGGTATGGAGTCTGACAGGTTACAGTCTATAGGGTTGTGAAGTATCAGACACGATTGAAGTGACTTAGCATGCATGCATGCACTAATTGTCATTTTATTGCTTGTTTTCTAATTGTTTTTGCAATTCTCTGTTCCTTTCTTTGTATTTTAGTGTCTTCCTTAGGGGTTTGAATATTTCCTTTAGCAATATGCTCTTTTCTCTCTAGCATTTGTGTATCTATTGCAGGGTTTTGATCTGTGCTTATAATGTAATTATATATGTTGAACTTTATCTACTTATTTTAAACTGCTGCTACTGCTGCTGCTAAGTCTTTTCAGTCGTGTCCGACTCTGTGTGACCCCATAGATGGCAGCCCACTAGGCCCCCACGTCCCTGGGATTCTCCAGCAAGAACACTGGAGTGGGTTGTCATTTAACTGGTAGTCATTTAAGTTTAAACACACAAAAAAAGATCTACTTATGTATTTTTTTTACCCACATTTTGTGTGTTTAGTGTCACATTTTACATCTTCATGTTGATTGTTTCACTGTTTCTTGTGGTTATAGTCAATTTTTCAATTGTTTGTCTTTTGATCTTTGTATTAACTTATTTAAGTGGTTTATCTTTTTTCTTTACTATATATTTGCTTTCTAGGGGTAGTTTTCCTCTCCTATATATACTTTTTGTTATAGCCTTCCCCTCCCCGCACTTAAAGAAGACCCTTTAAGATTTTTTTGTAGATTTTGTGTTGATAAACTTTCTAGTTTTTTTTTTTTTTTTTCTGAGAAGTTTTAAAAATCTCTCCTTCATTTTGAATGATAATCTTGCTCAGGTTTTGGGATTTCCATTTCAGCACTTTAAACGTATGTTGCTCCTTTCTGTCTTGCAAAGCTTCTGTATAAAAATTAACTCATAACTATATGAGGATTCCCTTCCATAGGACTTTTTGTTTTCTTTGGAGCTCTCTACTTCTAAAATTTTCCATTTTATTTATGATATGTCCTGGTGTGTGTACATTTGGGTTAATCTTGTTTTGAACCATCTGTTCTTTCTGTACCTGGATACCTGTCTCCCTTTAAGACTAATGAAGTCTTCAGTCATAATTTGATTGAATACTTTATTGACCCATTATTATCTCTTTTCTTCTAGTGTGTCCTTTATAATGTGCATATTTCTAGGCTTAATGTTTTCTCAGAATTCCCTTAAAATATTATCATTTTTAAAACTACTTTTCCTTTTTTTTTTTTTCCTGTTCTGATTGGGTGGATGATTTCCATTATTCTATCTTCTAAATCACTTATGCATTTTTTGTGTCACTTAGTCTACTTTTAATTCCTTTAGTATGTTTTTCATTTTGGTTACTTTATCTTTCAGTTCTGATTGGTTATTTTTATAATTTAAGTATTATCTACTATAAGTATAATATAAGGGGCTTCCCCAGTGGCTCAGTTGTAAAGAATCCAACTGCAATACAAGAGACATGGGTTCAGTCCCAGGGTCAGGAAGATCCCCTGGAGGAAAACAAGGCAACCCAGTCCAGTATTCTTGTCTGAGAATCCCATGAAGAGAAGAGCCTGGTGGGCTATGTCCATTGGGTCACAAAGAATCAGATAAGGCTGAAGCAACTAAGCATGCACAAAGTATAATATAAAGTATAAATTTTAGAAAATGAATTTTTGATTTGCTAAAAGAAAGAATCGTATTTTGGTTCTATTTGTTTGGCTAAGTATGAATAGACCATTATATTTCTAATTTACATTCACTCAAAACTTTGCTACAGTTCCAGTTAACCTGGTATCTAGTATTACTGCTAAAAGTCTAAAAAGCTTATTATTTTAGTGATTTTAAAAATGTTTAATTAAGACTTGAAATTTCTAATTCAATTTTTAAAATAAAAGGAGGTATTTTGTGAGAAAAAAAAAGAAAATTAACGTGTGATCCAGTATTATTAACTAAGTACAAATTTTGTGGATCTAACTGTAAGGAATCCACCTGCAATCTTCCCTGGGTCAAGAAGATCCCACGGAGAAGGGGATAACTACCCACACCAGTATTATTGTCTGGATAATTCCATGGACAGAGGAGCCTGGTGGGCTACAGTTCATGACGTGGTGAAGAGTTGGACATGACTGAGTGAATAATATTTTCACTTTTATTTCTATATATATACATACGCACACACACAAAGCAATTTTTTTTAAACTATAGTTAATGAAGGCTTAAGAAAGAACAGCAACAACAAAAAAGAGATGGATAAATTTGAAAACATAAGCTAAATGAACTGGAAGCACTGCATATGCATAGAAAACGTGAAACAATCTAGATAAAAGTAAAAGATCATCATATAGTCAAGCTGTTTTTAAACATGGCTGCTTATTACAATCACATCTGGAGTTATGGAGAACAAAAATAATGCCTGACCATTTGTATTTTGCAAAAAATTCCAAGATAATTCTAATGTGCATCTGGATTTTAAAAAGTGATCCCAAGTTTTTCTCTTAAATGCCAGTTTTAGGAATATAGAATTCTATTATTTTCTATTTACCATTCATGATACAATGTTATTAAATAAAAACTAGTTACATAATCAAAATAAAAAAAGATACTTATACATTTTCAAACTTAATAGCTGAACAAAAACAAAAGATAATTACAATTTCAAGCCATAATGGAAATATGACTAACCTAACAGGAAAAATAAAATATTACCTATAATTTGGGGTGTTGGGTAGAAAGATGTGGTAAGCGGAAGTGTATACACGCAAATGTTTTCATCCACCCAGTCTGCCTATGTCTTGATTGGTGCATTTAATTCTTTACATTTTAAGGTAATTATTGATATACATGACCTTATTAACATTTTCCTAACTGTTCTCGGTTTATTCTTTGCAGGTCTCCTCTTTTTCTTGTGTTTCCTGCCTAGAGAAATTCCTTTAGCATTTGTTGTAAAACTAGTTTGGTGGTGCTGAATTTTCTTAAATTTTGATGTCTGTAAAGGTTTTGATTTTTCTGTTAAAATGAGACGTCTTGCTAGGTAGAGTATTCTTGTTTGTAGGTTCTTCGCTTTTATCACTTTACAAATATTGTGTCATTCCCTTCTGGTTTGTAGACTTTCTATTAAAAAACCAGCTGATAGCCTGATGGAGGTTCCTGTGTATATTATTTATAGTTTTTCTCTTTGCTTTTAATATTTTATCTTTGTCTTCAATTTTTGTCAGTTTCATTAGTATTTGTCTATGATCCTCCTTGGGTTTCCTCTGCCTGGGAGTCTCTACACTTCCTTGATTTCTTTTCCCAGGTTAGAGAAGTTTTTAGCTATTTCTCCAGATATTTTCTTGGGTCTTTTTTCTCTCTCTTCTCCTTCTATGATCCCTATAATATAAATGTTGCATTTAAAGTTGCCCCAGATGAACAGGATGCCTTCACTTTTTTTTTTTTTTCTTTCTTTCTTCTATGTATATTCTGTTGTGTGGCAATGATTTCCACCATTCTGTCTTACAGGTCGTTTATCCATCCTTCTGCCTCAGTTATTCTGCTGTTAATCCCTTCTACTATATTATTCTTCCAATCCCAAAGTCAAAGAATGCTCAAATTACTGCACAATTGAACTCATCTCACATGATAGTAAAGTAATGGTCAAAATTTTCCAAGCCGGGCTTTAGCAATACATGAACTATGAACTTCCAAATGTTCAAGCTGGTTTTAGAAAAGTCAGAGGAACAGGGATCAAATCATCAACATCCAATGGATAATCAAAAAATCCTGAGAGTTCCAGAAAAACATCTATTTCTGCTTCATTGACTATACCGAAGTTTTGACTGTGTGGATAACAACAAAGTGTGGAAAATTCTGAAAGAGATGGGAATACCAGACCACCAGCCCTGCCTCTTGAGAAACCTGTATGCAGGTGAGGAAGCAACACTTAGAACTGGACCTAGAACAACAGATTGGTTCCAAGTAGGAAAAGGAGTATGTTAAGGCTGTATATTGTCACCTTGCTTATTTAACTTATATGCAGAGTACATCATAAGAAATGCTGGGGTGGGTGAAGCATAACTTGGATTCAAGATTTCCAGGAGAAGTATCAATAACCTCAGATAAGCAGATGACACCACCCTTATGGCAGAAAGTGAAGAAGAACTAAAGAGCCTCCTGATGAAAGTGAAAGAGAAGAGAGAAGAAAGTTGACTTAAAGCTCAACATTCAGAAAACTAAGATCATGACATCTGGAGCCATCACTTCATGGCAAATAGATGGGGAAGCAGTGTAAACAGTAGCTGCCTTTATTTTTTGGCCTCCAAAATCGCTGCAGATGATGACTGCAACCATGAAATTAAAAGACACTTGTTCCTTGGAAAAAAAGTTATGAGCAACCTAAACAGCATATTAAAAAGCAGAGACATTACTTTGCCAACAAAGGTAAGCCTAGTCAAGGATATGACTTTTCAAGTAATCATATATGGATGTAAGAGTTGGACTATAAGGAAAGCTGAGTGCAGAAGAATCGATGCTTTTGAACTGTGACGTTGGAGAAGGCTCTTGAGAGCTGCTTGGACTGCAAGGAGAACCAACCAGTCCATCCTAAAGGAGGTCAGTGCTGGGTGTTCATTGGACAGACTGATGTTAAAGCTGAAATGCCAATACTTTGGCCACCTAACGAGAAGAGCTGACTCATTTGAAAAGGCCCTGATGATGGGAAATATTGAACGGCATGAAGAGAAGGGGACGACAGAGGATGAGATGGTTGGATGGCATCACCGACTCAATGGACATGAGTTTGGGTAAACTCCAGGAATTGGTGATGGACAGGGAGGCCTGGCCTGCTGCAATCCATGAGGTCACAAAGAATCAGACACGACTGAACAACTGAACTGATTCTGTTCATCTCTGTTTGTTTTTGTTCTTGAGCTTTTATAGGTCATTATGAAATATTGCCTGCATATTCCTCAAACTTTTTCCAGTATTCTGGATTTTTTTCCATTACTCTGGATCTGCAGTATCGTTATTTCCCCCTGTCTTCACTTCATTCAGTTGTTTTTTAGGGGTTTTATCTTATTCTTTCATCTGGGAGATAATGTTCTGTCTTTTCATTTCAATTAACTTTCTGTAGTCATGTTTTTTGTTCTGATGGCTGCATGATTGTAGTTCTTCTTGCTTCTTTTGTCTGCTCTTTGTTGCATGAGGCTAGTGGGAAGCATTGGTGATAAGGAAAACTAGCTCTTGCTCTGATTGACAGGGCTTTGTTCAGTAAAACTTTCATCCAATTATCTGCTGATGGGTGGGACTGAACTCCCTCCCTGTTAGTTATTTTTCCTGAAACGACCCAGTTCTGGAGTCTACAGGCTCTCTGGTAGGGTTAATGGTGTCCTTCAAGAACACCCCCCCAGAACTGTTGCTGCCAGGACAACTGTCCCTGTGGTTAGACACTGCTGATCCACATCTCTACAGGAAACTCTCTAACACTAGCAGATAGACCTCGTGCAATCTCCTAAAGAGTCACTGCTCTTCTCCCCTAGGTTCTGGTGCACACAAGATTTTGTTTATGCTCTTCAAGAGTGGAGTCTCTGTTTCCCCCAGTCCTGTGGAAGTCCTGAAACTAAATCAAACTGGCCTTCAAAGTCAGATTCCCTGGGGGTTCCTAGTCCCTTGATGGATCCCCAGGCTGGGAATGTTGAGTTTTAAGCCAGTTTTTCCACTCTCCTCTTTCATCCTCATCAAGAGGCTCTCTAGTTTCTCTTTGCTTTCTGCCATTATTGTGCTGTCATCTGCAAAAATTAAAAAAAAAAATCTAAGATCATAGCATTTGATACAATCACTTCATGGCAAATAAGTGGGGAAAAATTGAAACAGTGACAAATTTTATTTTCTTGGGCTCCAAAACTGAAGACAGTGACTGCAGCCAAAAAACTATAAGACCTTTGCTTCTTAGAAGAAAAACTATGACAAACCTAGACAGCATGTTGAAAAGTAGACACATCACTTTGCTGAAAAAATTCTGTATAGTCAAAGATATGTTTTTTCCAGTAGTCATGAACAGATGTGAGAGTTGGATCATAAAGAAAGTGAAGTGCTTAAGAATTGATACTTTTGAATTGTAGTGCTAGAGAAGTACCTTGGACAGCAAGGAGATCAAACCAATCCTGAAGGAAATCAACCCTGACCTATTCATTAGAGGACTGATGCTGAAGCTGAAGCACCATTACTCTAGCCACCTGATGCAAAGAGCATTATGAGACCCTGATGCTGTGAAAGGTTCAGGGAAGGAGAAGTAGCCAACAGAGGATGAGATGGTTGAATGACATCACTGACTCAATGAATATGAGTTTGAGAAAACTCCAGGAGATAGTGAAGTGCAGGAAAGCCTGGTGTGCTGCAGTCCATGCGGTCTAAAAGGGTGTTACATGACTTAGTGACTGAACAACAACAACAGGCTAAGATACCCGATGTAGGACTCAGAAACTTTACAACAGTAGGGGAAATTCTAAGGCATCATTGTTTTCTAGTTTGTGGGTTGCCCACCTGAAGGGTTTGAGATAATTGTATGTGATTGTGCCCCTCCTATTGTCTGATTTAATATAGTCAATTTTGGGGGGTTTTGACTTGGGGTATCTTTTTTTTTTTTGGTGAGTTCCAGAGTCCTCCTCTTGGTGTTTTTTCAACAGCTAGTTGCAATTTTAGTGTCCTTACACTAGGAGATAAGTGTATGTCCCTCTACTCTGCCATCTTGAATTGATCTCCTTTCACTTAGCATTCTTCTCTTCAAACACTTAGCATTCTTATTACTAATGTTTTTTAATTCTTTATCTAGAAAATTGTTTATTTCTATGTCATTATTTTTTAGAGGTTTTCTTTTGTTCTTTCAATTGAGACAAACTCCTTTGTCTTTTCCTTTTGCATATCTTTCTCTTTCTTTATGAAATCATGTGAAATAGTTACCTATTTTGGTCTTGATGAGGTGTTTCTGTATGAGTGTATCCCTATGCAGTCTGCATATACCCAGTGCCTTTGGTGGGAGAGCTGGATTTTATGTGATTACTGTTCATGTCTTTCATCAGAGATTGGTGGCAGACATTATCTTGGCTTCCCCGGTAGCTCAGTGGTAAAGAATCTTCTTGCCAATGTAAGAGAGGTGGGTTTGATCCCTGGGCTGGAAATATCCTTTGGAGAAGGAAATGACAATTGGCTGAAGTATTTTTGCATAGGAAATCCCATGGACAGAGGAACCTGGCAAGCTACAGTTCAAGGCATCTCAAAGAGTCAGACATGACATGACAACTAAACAACAACAAATCACCTTGATAGGATATGGTGCTGGAGATAGAGGATTTAGGTCTATATCAGGTGTCAGCCTGGGCTTCCCCTCCGTTCAAAGGGTATCAACTCTTTCCATGGCATGGCAGGTCCCGTTTCTGGAGCAAATGTCTTGAGATTTGAGACTGAGTTGGCTGTGTTCCTTGTATGTTTATCGTCTTCTCCTTCCCAGAACTGACACCATGTCCCAGAGGGGAACAATGCTGGAGTACAAGTTGGCTAATCAAGCCATTGGCATATCTGTGTGCAAGTTGTGATGGCCCCAGCCATAATCAGAATTATGGACAACTTCTTATGTGCTGCTTTTGTAAGTGCCAGTAATGGCTGCCTAGTCCCTCACATCACCTCCTTTCAGATGCTGTTCTGAGTCTGACTTCATCCCTCGAAACTGAGCACTCACCTCACCTGCAGCAACCTTCACACTAGTGTGGAGCTACATTGAAGAGCAAGTAAGACAAAAGCAGCCACTCAGTCGAGTTTGGGGTTCATGCTGTGGAAATTGTGGGAAACCAGCTAAAATCATGGGAAATTTCAGTTGGATTCAATTGCCTTGTTCCAGGAGTAAGCAAGAATATGTGTACTATTAACGAGGGGTGTCTAGATTAGTTGCCCAGTCAGATAAAACTCTTTGTGACCCCATGGGCTGTAGCCCACCCAGGTTTCTCTATCCTCAGAGTTCTCCAGGCTAGAATACTGGAGTGGGTTGCCATATACTTCTCCAGGGGATCTCATTGACCCAGGGATTGAACCTGGGTCTCCTGCATAACAAGCAGATTCTTTACCAACTGAACCATGAGGGAAGCCCCTAACCTTTTTGTTAGTCCTAATGATTTTCAAACAAGCTAAAGGGACTCATTTTCCCTTATTGGACCCAAAATTTGAGTCACTAAACAGCTCACTCTCCCGGATTTCCACTATGCAATCTTCCACTTCTTCCATGTCTCCTCCCAGGGGCACATGTCCCACTTAATTGCTTCTTTATCCTTCTAACCCAATTCTATGTAGAACTTTCCTAGAGTCTTGGTTATACAGAAGTCTTTCTGTCATTCTCCAGTTAGTTTTCAGCAACAATTGTTCCACATGTAAATGTGTTAATATTTTTGATATTTATTGGGGAGATGAGATTCACATTCTCCTACTCTGCCAAAACAAAACTTAAAAACTTTTAAGAAAAATATAAAATCCCATATATAATTAATATTTCCTGTCACTAAAAAGCACCATTAGGGAGCATCATTGAAATTTAGACACAATGTTGCAAAATATGAGTAAAACTTGCTACATGGTCTCAATTTTTGTTCTATTTTTTCTCAACTAAAAACAGTGGTGAACTTAGAAATAGTTCTTTGTGAATTCAATATGTGTGTGTATATATATATATATATATAACCTCTCTAGTTCCTCAAAATAATTTTCTATCTGTAATTTTTGTCAAAAAGTTTGAAATTTTTACTATTTTTGTTTTGTAAATTTTATGCAGAAGATCTTATCAGTTATCATTCTTATCTTCAATGATGTGTACAAATTTTACCTTCTTTTTTGGGGGAACTTCTCATTTCACGTGAACATTTTCATCTTCTCCTGATAAACTCAGTTGTCCCCCTAAAACTTTTAAAATGAATACATTGTGAGGTTTACATTAGAATCTGAATCAATATTTTTAAAGGTATGCAGTCTAAGCTACATTTGTTAGGAAAATAGAAAGGCATCTTAATTGAAACCCCAGGCCAAATTTTCACACATTCTCATGCCTCACAGTGTTTTATTTCTACATGAACTCACTTTTTACTCTTTGCTCTTCATAGTTTATTTCAGTTAACACTTCCCTGGAATTTTAATTCTGGAATTTTATTCTGATTATTTTTATTGTTTACTTTTCTGTCTTGACATTTCTTGTCCATTCTTTAAGACTCTTTGTCCCTTTACTTCTTTGAGCATTTTTTTTTTCTTTTTGAATATGTTTGTAATAACTGTCTTAGGCTTTTTGATAGACCCAATATTGGGAGCTTAGATTTGGCTTCTATTGACTGCATTTTTTTTTAAGTTACTACAGATAGCATTTTCTTTCTTTCTTTTCTTTTTTTTTCCCCCCTATATCTAGAGATACTGTAATTGAATGTTGAATATATGGAAAAGATGTTTGTTAGGTTCTCTTGTTGTTGTTTAGTCACTAAGTCCTGTTGGTCTCTTTTCAGCCCCACAGACTGTGGCCTGCCAGGTGCCTCTGTCCATGGGATATTCCAAGCAAGAATACTGGAATGCATTGCCATTTCATCTTCCAGGGGATATTCCTGATCCGAGGTCTAGTTCAGTGCCAATTACTCCATGCTCGATGTATATTTTCCACAAAGCCTATCTTTGTACCTTTTCTTTAAATACACTTGTATTTCTTTAGGATACACAAGAGAATGAAATGAAGAGTAACTCATGTAAATTCACAATCATACTCTTCTTAAGTAAAGTTATTAGCACCTACCATGTACCCACTCTAATATTCTTGCCTGGAGAATCCCATGGACAGAGGACCATGGCAAGCTATAGTCCATAGGGTCACAAAGAGTTGGACATGACTAACAACAACCATGAGTTAGAGGCAGGGAACATAGGATTGGAATAGATAGGCTCTTTAAAGATTTACGGTGACAAAGGGTTCAGGACCCATTTCTCAGAAACATAATCAGTGGAGGTCTGAGTTGAGAGCAGCTCACCCTGTTAACTCACTACTTTGATATTTGAATCCTCACCACTCCAATTTATAGTATTGTTTCTTATTTTTGATTGATTATTTGCAATGACAGGGAACTGCATACCTTATAAAGCAGTCTTGTTGCTGTTCAGTCGTTCAGTTATGTTCAACTCTTTCGACCCCATGAACTGCAGCACTCTAGGTATCCCTGTCTTTCACCATCTCCCAGGGTTTGCTAAAACTCATGTCCATTGAATCAGTGATGCCATCCAACCATGTTGTCCTCTATTGGCCCCTTCTCCTGTCTTCAATCTTTCCAAGCATCAGGATCTCTTTTAATGAGTTGGTTTGGTCAAAGTATTGGAGTTTCAGTTTCAGCATCTGCCCTTCCAATGAATATTCAGTTTCTTTCTTTTAGGATGGACTGGTTGGGTCTCCTTGTTATCCAAGGAACTCTCAAAAGTCTTTTCCAATACCACAGTTTGAAAGTATCAGTTCTTCAGTGCTCAGTATTCCTTGCTCCTCTGGTAATTCAAATGGTAAAGAATTCACCGACAACATGGGATACCTGGGTTCCATCTCTGTCTTGGGAAGATCCCCTGGAGGAGGGCAGGGCAACCCACTCCAGTATTCCTGCCTGGAGAATCCCCATGGACAGAGGAGCCTGGAAGACTACAGTTCATAGGTTCACAAATAATTGGATACTATACCTCTTGATGAAAGTGAAAGTTGAGAGTGAAAAAGTTGGCTTGAGGCTCAACATTCAGAAAACAAAGATCATGGCATCCAGTCCCATCACTTCATGGCAAATAGATGGAGAAACAATGGAAGCAGTGGCTGACTTTATTTTTCTGGGCTCCAAAATCACTGCAGATAGTGATTGCAGCCATGAAGTTAAAAGACGCTTATTCCTTGGAAGAAAAGGTATGACCAACCTAGATAGTATATTCAAAAGCAGAGACATTACTTTGCCAACAAAGGTCCATCTAGTCAAGGCCATGATTTTTCCTGTGGTTATGTATGGATGTAAGAGTTGGACTGTGAAGGCTGAGCACAGAAGAACTGATGCTTTTGAATTGTGGTGTTGGGAAGATTCTTGAGAGTCCCTTGGACTGCAAGGAGATCCAACCAATCCATTCTGAAGGAGATCAGCCCTGGGATTTCTTTGGAAGGAATGATGCTAAAGCTGAAGCTCCAGTACTTTGGCCACCTCATGCGAAGAGTTGACTCATTGGAAAAGACTCTGATGCTGGGAGGGATTGGGGACAGGAAGAGAAGGGGACAACAGAGAATGAGATGGCTGGATGGCATCACTGACTCGATGGACGTGAGTCTGAGTGAACCCTGGGAGTTGATGATGGACAGGGAGACCTGGCATACTGCAATTCACGAGGTCACAAAGAGTCGGACATGACTGAGTGACTGAACTGAACTAAACTGAGCAACTAACCACAGCACAGCCTTCCTTAGTTAGGGTCCAACTCTCACATCTGTACATGACTTCTGGAAAAACCATAGCTTTGACTAGATGGAACATTGTCAGTGAAGAAATGTCTCCTCTTTCTAATATGCTCTCCAGGTTTCTCATAGCTTTTCTTCCAAGAATTTACTGTCATGGCTGCAGTCACTGTCTTCAGTGGCTTTGGAGCCCAAGAAAATGAAATCTGTCACAGTTTTCATTGTTTCCCCATATATTTGCCAAGAAGTGAGGGGACTGATGCCATGATTGTAGTTTTTTATAATGTTGAGTTTTAAGCCAGCTCTTTCACTCTCTTCTTCCACCATCATTAAGTTTTTNCCACAGTTTGAAAGTATCAGTTCTTCAGTGCTCAGTATTCCTTGCTCCTCTGGTAATTCAAATGGTAAAGAATTCACCGACAACATGGGATACCTGGGTTCCATCTCTGTCTTGGGAAGATCCCCTGGAGGAGGGCAGGGCAACCCACTCCAGTATTCCTGCCTGGAGAATCCCCATGGACAGAGGAGCCTGGAAGACTACAGTTCATAGGTTCACAAATAATTGGATACTATACCTCTTGATGAAAGTGAAAGTTGAGAGTGAAAAAGTTGGCTTGAGGCTCAACATTCAGAAAACAAAGATCATGGCATCCAGTCCCATCACTTCATGGCAAATAGATGGAGAAACAATGGAAGCAGTGGCTGACTTTATTTTTCTGGGCTCCAAAATCACTGCAGATAGTGATTGCAGCCATGAAGTTAAAAGACGCTTATTCCTTGGAAGAAAAGGTATGACCAACCTAGATAGTATATTCAAAAGCAGAGACATTACTTTGCCAACAAAGGTCCATCTAGTCAAGGCCATGATTTTTCCTGTGGTTATGTATGGATGTAAGAGTTGGACTGTGAAGGCTGAGCACAGAAGAACTGATGCTTTTGAATTGTGGTGTTGGGAAGATTCTTGAGAGTCCCTTGGACTGCAAGGAGATCCAACCAATCCATTCTGAAGGAGATCAGCCCTGGGATTTCTTTGGAAGGAATGATGCTAAAGCTGAAGCTCCAGTACTTTGGCCACCTCATGCGAAGAGTTGACTCATTGGAAAAGACTCTGATGCTGGGAGGGATTGGGGACAGGAAGAGAAGGGGACAACAGAGAATGAGATGGCTGGATGGCATCACTGACTCGATGGACGTGAGTCTGAGTGAACCCTGGGAGTTGATGATGGACAGGGAGACCTGGCATACTGCAATTCACGAGGTCACAAAGAGTCGGACATGACTGAGTGACTGAACTGAACTAAACTGAGCAACTAACCACAGCACAGCCTTCCTTAGTTAGGGTCCAACTCTCACATCTGTACATGACTTCTGGAAAAACCATAGCTTTGACTAGATGGAACATTGTCAGTGAAGAAATGTCTCCTCTTTCTAATATGCTCTCCAGGTTTCTCATAGCTTTTCTTCCAAGAATTTACTGTCATGGCTGCAGTCACTGTCTTCAGTGGCTTTGGAGCCCAAGAAAATGAAATCTGTCACAGTTTTCATTGTTTCCCCATATATTTGCCAAGAAGTGAGGGGACTGATGCCATGATTGTAGTTTTTTATAATGTTGAGTTTTAAGCCAGCTCTTTCACTCTCTTCTTCCACCATCATTAAGTTTTTTGAGTGCTTCTCCATTTTCTGTCATAAGTTTGGTGTCATCTGCATATCTGAGGTAATTGATATTTCTCCCCGCAATCTTGATTCCAGCTTATGTTACATCCAGCCTGAAATTTTCCATTTTGTATTCTGAATATAAGTTAAATAAGCAGGGTGACAACACTCACAGCCTTAATGTACTCCTTTCCCAATTTGGAACCAGCCTGTTGTTCCATGTCTGGTTCTAACTGGTGCTTCTTGATATGCATATAGGTTTCTCAGGAGGCAAGTAAGGTGGTCTAATATTCCCATCTCTTGAAAAAATTTCCAGTTTGTTGTGATCCACACAGTCAAAAGCTTTAGCTTTTGTCAATGAAGCAGAAGTAGATGATTTTCTGAAATTATCTTGCTTTATTTATGATCCAATGGATGTTGGCAATTTTTTTCTCTAGTTCCTCTGCCTTTTCAAAACCCAGCTTGTAAATCTGGAATTTTTTGATTCATGTACTGTTGAAGCCTAGCTTGAAGGATTTTGAGCATTACCTTTCTAGCATATGAGATGAGTGCAATTGTATGATAGTTTGAATAATACTTGGGACTGACCTTCTTGAGACTGGAATGAGAACTGAACTTTTCCAAGCCTATGACCACTATTGAGCTTTCTAAATTTGCTGGCATATTGATTGCAGCACTTTAAGAGTATCATCTTTTAGGATTTGAAATAGTGTGGCTGAAATTCCATCATCTCCACTAACTTTGTTCATAGTGATAATTCCTAAGGCCCATTTGACTTTGCCCTCCAGGATATTTTATTCTAGGTGAATGATCACACCATTGTGGTTTTCTTGGTCATTAAGATAATTTTGGTATGGTTCTTCTGTGTATTCTTGCCACATCTTCTTAATATCTTCTGCTTCTCTTAGGTCCATACTGTTTCTATCCTTTATTAAGCTTAACTTTGCATGAAATATTCCCTTTGTATCTCTAACTTTCATGAAGTTATCTCTAGTCTTTTCCATTATGTTGTTTTCCTCTATTTCTTTGCATTGTTCAGTTCAGAAGACTTTCTTATCTCTCCTTGCTATTATTTGGAACTGTGCATTCAGATGTACATATCTTTCCTTTTCTCCTTTGCCTTTCATGTCTCTTTTCTCAGTTATTCATAAGACTTCCTAAGACAAATATTTTGCTTTTTGCATTTCTTCTTCTTGGGGATGGTTTTGATCATCACCTCATGTACATTGTTACAAACCACCGTCCATAGTTTTTTAGACAATCTGCCTGTAAGATCTAATCCCTGGCATATATTTGTCATTTCCACTGTACAATTGTAAGGGAATTGCTTTAGGCCATACCACAATGGCCTAGTGGTTTTCCCTGCTTTCTTCAATTTAATTTTGAATTTTTCAATAAGAGTTCATGATCTGAGCCACTGTCAGCACCTGGTCTTGTTTTTGCTGACTGTATAGAATTTGTCCATCTTTGCCTATATAGTCAATCTGATTGCATTATTGACCATCTGATGATGTCCACGTATAGAGTCATCTCTTGTGTTGTTGGAAGATGGTGTTTGCTATGATCAATGTGTTCTCTTGACAAAACCCTGTTAGCCTTTTCCTGCTTCATTTTGTACTCCAAGGCCAAACTTGCCTGTTACTCCAGGTATTTCTTGACCTCCTACTTTTGCATTCCAGTCCCTTATGATGAAAAAGACATATGTTTTTATGTTAGTTCTAGAAGATCTTGTAGGTCTTCATAGAACCATTAAACTTCAGCTTCTTTGGCGTTAGTGGTTAGGGCATAGACTTTGATTACTGTGATATTGAGTTGTTTGCCTTGAAAATGAATCAAGATCATTCTATCACTTTGGGGATTGTATTTTGGACTCTTTTGTTGACTGTGGGCTACTCCATTTTTTTAAGGGTATTCTAGCCCACATTTACAGACAAAATGTCATCTGAATTGATTTCTCCTATTCCTGTCCATTTTAAAGCAGCTTATTCTCTCTTTACTATTTATTTCTTTTTGGCAGTGCTAGGTCTTAATGATAACTTTTTTTTAATTGCAGATAGAGGGGGCTACTGTCTAGTTGCAGTGAGTGGGCTTCTCACTGCAGTGGCTTTTTTTGTTGAGGAGCTTAGGCTTTAGAGTGCATGGATTTCAGTAGTTTCAGCTCCTGACCTCTACAGCACAGTCTCAGTAGCTGTGGCACAGGGGCTTACTTCCTCTGTGGCATGTGGGACCTTCCTGGATTAGGGATCAAACCCATTTTGTGGGATGTGGGATCTTCCTGGATCAGGGATCAAAACCATTTCTCTTTCATTGGCTGCTCAATTATTTACCACTGAGCCACCAGGGAAGCTCCTATCCTGTCTTTAGATGACAGGAGTCAAAATTATACTTCATTTTGGTGAGCTGAACTTGTCCTTAGTTTTACTGGTTATAAATCATGAAGAAAAATCATCTTTCATGACAGTTCCTCAAATATTAGCAGTCTGTATCTGTTGCTCTTTGTGACATGGTTGATAAATTGTCCCCAGGCATACAGAGGGGGTAATAGTGGGGCTTGTCATATAAATTTTACTTATTTCCAGAATTTCAGTCATGTACTGTCTGCTGTTTGGTGCTGTGGGAAGTCTAGTCAGTTCAGCTCAGTTAGTTCAGTCACTCAGGCATGTCTGACTCTTTACGACCCCATGGACTGTAGTATGCCCAGCTTCCCTGTCCATCATCAGCTTCTGGAGCCTGCTCAAATTCATGTCCATTGAGTTAGTGATGGCATCCAACCATCTTATCCTCTGTCATCCCCTTCTCCTTCTGCCTTCAATCTTTATCAACATCAGGGTCTTTTCTAATGAGTCAGCTCTTCTCATCAGGTGGCCCAGTGCATTGGAACTTCAGCATCAGTCCTTCCAATGAATATTTAGGACTGATTTCCTTTAAGATTGACTGGTTTGATCTCCTTGCAGTCCAAAGGACTCTCAAGAGTCTTCTCCAACACCAAAGTTCAACAGAATCAAATCTTTGATGCTCAGCTTTTTTACGGTCAAATTCTCACATCCATACAAGACTACTGGAAAAAAATATAACTTTGACTAAATGGACCTTTGTTGGCAAAGTTATGTTTCTGCTTTTTAATATGTTGTCTAGGTTTTTCATAGCTTTTCTTCCAAGTAGTAAGTGTCTTCTAATTTCGTGGCTGAAGTCATCATTTACAGTGATTTTGGAGCCCAAGAAACTAAAGTCTATCACTATTTCCATTGTTTTCCCATCTATTTGCCATGAAGGGATGACACTCAATGCCATGATCTTAGTTTTTTGAATGTTGAATTTTAAGCCAGCTTTTTCACTCTCTTTTTTCACTTTCATCAAGAGACTCTTGAGTTCTTCTTTGTTTTCTGCCACAAGGATGGTGTCATCTGCATATCTGAGGTTATTGATATTTCTCCCAGCATTCTTGATTCCTGCTTGTGCTTCATGCAGCCCAAAATTCTGCTTGAGGTCTAGCCAAATACCACTAACTCTGGAGTAATACATTTTACATAGTCCACATTTGCATTTTTGAAAACATAAGTTTTGATCTCATACCTTGGAATCATGCTCAACATCTTTATTGCCTTATTAAATATTCATAAAATCTTTAAAATGTAAATATAAGTGTATCCCCATTTTACATAAAAGGACTCTGAGGCACAGTGGTTAAATTACCCAATATTACATAGCTATTTCTGGACTGTATCTGGACTAAGCAGTAATAAAAATTCAGTGTGGCTTCCTTTTCATTACTTCCTTCAGTTCAGTTCAGTCACTCAGTAGTGTCCGATTATTTGTGACCCCATGAATCGCAACACGCCAGGCCTCCCTGTCCATCACCAAATACCGGATTTCACTCAGACTCACGTCCATCGAGTCAGTGATGCCATCCAGCCATTTTCATCTTCTGTCTTCCCCTTCTCCTCCTGTCCCCAATCCCTCCCAGCATCAGAGTCTTTTCCAATGAGTCAACTCTTCTCATGAGGTCGCTAAAGTACTGGAGTTTCAGCTTTAGCATCATTCCCTCCAAATAAATCCCAGGGCTGATCTTCAGAATGGACTGGTTGGATCTCCTTGCAGTCCAAGGGACTCTCAAGAATCTTCTCCAACACCACATTACTTCCTTAGGTGAGTGAAAATTGGATTTCTTTTTTCTCTTTTGATATCTTTTAAGAAGTTGGATCTTGGATATCTCTTACTATTCAATATTTAAAAACTAAAATTTGCATCATTATGCCATTCAAAGTTGTACTTTGGAACCAGAAACCACTTTTGGAGATTTTAATTCTCTTACTAGAATGTACAATCCAAAGGGGCACTAATTTTTTGTCTGTTTTGTCCACAGCTGCATCCTCATACTGAGAAGAGTGCCTGGAAAGGAACATGCACTTAATAAGTTAAAATGAAAGTCACTCAATAGTGTGCTATTCTTCACCATCCCATGGACATAGTCCATGTAATACTCCAGGCCAGGATACTGGAGTGAGTAACTTTCCCTTGTCCAGGGGATCTCTCCAACCCAGGGATCAAACTCAGGTCTCCCACATTGCAGGCAGATTCTTTACCAGCTGAGTCATAAGGGAAGCCAAAGAATATTGGTGTGGGTATTCTATCCCTTCTCCAGTGGATCTTCCCGACCCAGGTATCAAACTGGGGTCTCCTACATTGCAGGAAGATTCTTTACAAACTGAGGTATCAGGGAACCCCTTGGATAAAATTTCCACCTTCAACTAATTAAAACCCATTCATCTCTTTCTGCAATTATAAAGGGAAACTTCTCTCTATTCCATATCTTTCATTTTCTGTAAAATCTAAAACTACTGGTTGTCTCTGTTTTTCTTTTATTTATTTAATTATTTTAATTTGACTTATGCAGATATTATTTTTTATGTTAGAAGGTGCCTGCAACAAAGTTCATCTAAGCATAATTTGATGTTGATCAAGTATCATAGGCTTCTCATTGCTTTCATATAAATAGTAACACAAATGGAGAGATTGATGAATGTGGACCTTAGGGATATGTTTACAAAGTTTATGCTTCCCTTAACAAATTAGTCCATTTGAAAGCTCTGAATTGCAATGGTGGAAAGTACCTTGCTAATATTATTTATATTTTTGTTCAAAGAATAAGAGCGAATGTGTGTTTTTCTACTAACCTATCTTTTCAGTACAGTTTCCATATATTATCATTGTTTGCTAGATTTCTTCATGAAATCATCTTCTCAAAGCATGACATTTTGAAGCCTCCATTCTCCAGGGATTACAGATATCCAGTGCAAAATGGAATATAATCTGTAAAATTATTGAATTGTTATGTTGGAAATATAAAATTAGTAAATATTATAAATAAACTATTCTTCACTCATTTTTAAAAGCATTCACTAAAGGGAAAGCTCTTCACATAGTGACCTTTGTACTTGGGAAAATGGTCAAAGCAGCCTGGGCCAGATACAGTAGAATGGCAGGTAAGATGGGAAGTGTGTCTTTTGTGCATTGATCTTCATTATAGTGGAAAACTCTTTGCAAAAATATAAGTGCAGAATGATTCCAAGAATATTCAGGTTCTGGGTTACCAGTTTTAGAAGCTATTTATCAGTTAATATTTCTTATTTTAAAGAAGCTTTATTGAAGTATGTGCTACATGCTTAGTCACTTCAGTCATGTCTGACTCTTTGTGACCCCACGGACTGTAGCCTGCCAGGCTCCTGTGTCCATGGGGATTCTCCAGGCAAGAATACTGGAGTGGGTTGCCATGTCTCCTCCAGGGGATCTTCCCAACCCAGGGGTTGAACTCAAGTCTCTGGCATTACAGGCAGATTCTTTACTGTCTGAGCCACCAGGGAAGCCCAAGAATACTGAAATGGGTAGCCTATTCCTTCTCCAGGGGAACTTTCCAACCCAGGCATCAAACTGGGGTCTCCTGCATTGCAGGTGAATTCTTTAACAGCTGAGCTTCCGAGGCAGACCTTACCGAAATATAATTAGTACCAGAAACTGAACACATAAACTATGTAAAACCTGATGGTTTTTGACACTTGTAAGCAAAATCAAGGTAATAGACATATTGGTAATAGTTTTTATTTAACATTTTATCTTGATGGGAGGGATTTACTTTTGTTTAGTCATTAAAAGGAAGCTAGATGGGTTACAAATGGCAAGAGAGCAAACAAAAGCTGCTTAGTCAATAAGAAAATGACATAAATTAAGTGACACCTCTGCTAAACAACACAGATACTCCCTGAAGATTATTCAAACAAAATTTTTCCCACTCAAGATATTTTTAAACAAAATATTGATATCTTTAAACAAAATATTGATAACTTTGTAGAAAATTGTGTACAATTGTGATTTTTTTGCATCAAGTAACTAAGAAGATATGCTGATAGAAACTCTCAAATATCACAGTGACCTTAATCAAGTAAAGCGGGAAATTTGTAGAGAAAATAAAATAAAAGCAATTGCAGTTATCTATCCCATTGAAGATAAACATCGCATGCCCATATTTTTATAGTATGAGCCTTTTTTCGGCTCATATTGTGTTATGATCATTCTTTTCTATCTTGCATTCATTTTGTAGAAGCTGCATGAAGATAGTGGATGAGCAAGCGTCAAATAGTTTATACTCAAGGACTGGTGAAATTTAGAGTTATTCTCGGCTCCAGTCTTTCACATCTCACATCCCACCACCAGGAAATCCTTTGGGTGTTTCTCAAATCTGATCACTTCTCAACATCACCACTGCTGCTACTGGGAATACCACCATCTCTCACTTGGGTTATGCAAAAGCCCCTTTCACAGTGTCTCTGTTTCCATTCTTTTCTCTATAATCAAATTTTAATACAGCAGTTTGAGTGATGGCTGGATAAATAGCTGAGTCATGTCATTCCTCCACTCAAACTTTGCAGTGGTTCTATTCCACTTAGTGTAAGAGTTGAAATTCTTAGAATTGCATCCAGGTCCCAGCTAAGGGCTCTGATCTCAGTTATTTCTCTGACCTCATAACCTACACTTTTCTTCCTCAATTATCCCATACTAGCCCCACAGGCCTTTTGAATAGACCATAAAATTTCTGCCTCAAGGTCTTTACTAGAGCTCTTCTTTTTCACTAGATGCACACTTGAAATATATCTTCTTTAAATCTTCGCTCCAATTTAGCCTTCTCAGAGAAGTCTCCCTGTTACCATATTTAATAATATAAACTATCCCCCATCACTGAAATTATTATACCCCTGATCCTATCTACATTTTTCCCTCTATGGTTATGACTAACCTAGACATCAGAGACATTACTTTGCTAACAAAGTTCTGTCTAATCTAAGCTATGGTTTTTCCAGTGGTCATGTATGGATGTGATAGTTGGACTATAAAGAAAGCTGAGCACCAAAGAATTGATGCTTCTGAACTGCGGTGTTGGAAAAGACTCTTGAGAGTCCCTTGGACTGCAAGGAGATTCAACCAGTCAATCCTGAAAGAAATCAGTCCTCAATATTTATTGAAAAGACTGATGCTGAAGCTGAAGCTTCAGTACTTTTTGGCCACCTGATGTGAAGAATTGACTCATTCTATAAGACCCTGATGCTGGGAAAGATTGAAGGCAGGAAGAGAAGGGGATGATAGAGGATGAGATATTTGGATGGCATCACTGACTCGATACATATGAGTCTGAACAAACTCTGGGGGTTGGTAATAGAGAGGGAGGCCTGGCGTGCTGCAGTCCATGGGGTCACAGAGTCAGACATGACTGAGTGACTGAACTGAACTGATGGCACTTCTCACCTACCATGGGCTTCCCAGGTGGTGCTAGTGGTAAAGAACCCATCTACCAGTGTAAGAGATATAAGAGACAAGTTTGAACCCTGGGTTGGGGAAGATCCCCTGGAGGAGGGCACAGCAATCCACTCCATATTCTTACTGGATAATCCCATGGACAGAGGGGTCTGGAAGGCTATAATCTCTTGAGTCACAAAGAGTCAAACATGACTGAAGTGATTTAAATCTGCACCATACTATATATTCTTTATTACATTTATTATTAGTCTCTTTTCTGCACCTGCTCCCTCCCTCAGAAATGTAAGCTTCATAAAGGCAGAGAATTTCTAGGTTTTACTACCTGATATATACAAAGGACCTAGAACTATTCTTGATGCATGTTTTCAATAAATGTTTGTTGAATGAATGAATAAAATTTATCTGATCCTCTGAATGGAGTGAACATTTGTGACTGCTCTCAAATTCTTTATTAAACACTTTAACATTATTTTACATTAGCTTTTAAAAATATTTATTTGTATTTCCATACAAAATTTGAAATTATTTGTTCTAGTTTTGTGAAAAATACCACTGGTAGCTTGATAGGGATTTCATTGAATCTGTAGTTTGCTTTGGGTAGTATACTCATTTTCACTATATTGATTCTTCTGATCCATGAACATGGTATATTTCTCTATCTATTAGTGTCCTCTTTGATTTCTTTCATCAGTGCTTTACAGTTTTCTATATATAGGTCTTTAGTTTCTTTGGGTAGATATATTCCTAAGTATTTTANAAGCCAAAATAAACAAAGAAGGGAGTTACAGGTTAAAAGATTAAAACTCTGCATTTAATACTGGAGACTGTGTATTTGAGGGGCACCTGGAGAAGGAAATGGCAATACACTCCAGTACTTTTGCCTGGAAAATCTCATGGACAGAGGAGTCCATGGGGTCGCAGAGAATCAGACATGACTGAGCAACTTCACGTCACTATAGAACCTTAAAACAAGCACAAGCCAGAACAAGGGACTATCAGAACCTGAACTGACAACTCACTGCCCACAGCAGCTCCAGTGAAAATGCCAGATACACTTTTACTATTAGCACTTTTTAATTAGAAAAAAAAATTTTTTCTTATTACTCTTTTTCTTTTTTATAGCCTATTATTACTTTACAGGCAGTCCATTTTGAGAGAGATCAGCCCTGGGTGTTCTTTGGAAGGAATGATGCTAAAGCTGAAACTCTAGTACTTTGGCCACCTCATGTGAAGAGTTGACTCATTGGAAAAGACTGATGCTGGGAGGGATTGGGGGCAGGAGTAGAAAGGGACGACAGAGGATGAGATGGCTGGATGGCATCACCGATTCAATGGACGTGAGTTTGAGTGAACTCCAGGAGATGGTGATTGACAGGGAGGCCTGGCATGCATTCATGGGGTTGCAAGGAGTTGGACATGACTGAGTGACTGATCTGATCTGATTGCCTTTCAAAAAAACTTATAATTAAAAAAAAAATAAATTTTATATATATATATGTGTATGTTTTAATTTTTGTGATTAATTTTGTATTATATTCTTTATATTGTATTTTTGAAGATTTAAACTCCATGCTAGGTTTTAATCTTCGATTTTTGATATTTGTTATCAATTTTATACCTCTAAGAATTTAATCTTCAGTGTCCATTTTCACTTACGGATTTGTTAATTGGCTTGACTGCTCTCTCCCCTTTGACTCTCCCTTTTCTCCTCCAAGTCACCTCTTTCTCTTTCCTCTTTTCTTCTCTACATAACTCTTTGGATCTCTTTGGGTGATCTAGTCTGTGAAGAGCACTTAGGGATTTGATTACTGGCTGGGTTTCTCTTTACCCTTTTGACTCCCCCTTTTCTTCTCCTCATCACCTCTATCTCCCTCCTTCCTCTTCTTTTCTCTGAATAACTCTGTGAATCTCTCTGGGTCATCCCTGCTGTAGAGAACTGTTTCACCAATAATCTAGGGATTTTATCATCTATGCTGTATGGATGGAAAAGTCTTGAGGCTACTGTAAAAGGACTGAAGGCCAGAGACAGGAGGCTTTAACTCCAAAACTTTAGAACATCAAAGAACTCCTGACTCCAGGGAATATTAATACACAAAAGCTCCACCAGAACTCTCCACATATACCCTGAAACCAAGTTCTACTCAAGAGCAAACAAAATCTAGTGCAAGACACACCATGCTAATTCTCCAGCAAAACAGGAATACAACCCTGAACATTAAAAACAGGCTGCCCAAAGCCATGCCTAACCCATAAACACCCCCAAACTCACTACTGGATATTTCGTTGCACTCCAGAGACAAGAGATTCTGGCTCCACCCAACAGAACACACACACAAGCTCCCCAACCAGGACTCTTTGACAGTCCATTAGTCCAACCCCACCTACAGGGAGCAGACTTCATGATTAAGAGGAACCGTGAACTTCCAGCCTACAGAAAGGGCACCCCAAACACAGCAATCTAAACAAAATGAAAAGGTAAGAAAACACTCAGCAGGTGAAGGAACATGATAAAAACCCACTAAACCAGACAAAAGAGGAGGAGATAGGGAGTCTACCGTAAAAAGAATTCAGAATAATGATAATAAAGATGACCCAAAACCTTGAAAACAAAATGGAATTACAGATAAATAGACTAGAAACAAGGACTGAGAAGATGCAAGAAATGTTTAACGAGGACCTAGAAGAAATAAAGAAGAATCAAGAAATAATGAATAATGCAATAACTGAGATCAAAAGCACTCTTGAAGGAACCAATAGTAGAATAACTGAGGCAGAAGAGAGAGGATAAGTGAGGTGGAAGATAGAATGATGTAAATAGCTGCAGAGAGGAACAAAGAGAAAAATAATTAAAAGAAATGAGAACAACATCAGAGACATCTGGGACAATGTTAAAAACCCCATCACTCAAATCATAGGTATCCCAGAAGAAGAAAATAAAAAAGAAGGGCATGAGAAAATATCTGAGGAGATAATAGTTGAAAACTTCCCTAATATGGGGAAGGAAATAGCCACACAAGTCCAAGAAATCCAGAGAGTCCCAAACAGGGTAAACTCAAGACAAAACACACCAGTTCATTTTGGTTCAGTCGCTCAGTCATGTCCGACTCTTTGCGACCCCATGAATCAGCACGCCAGGCCTCCTTGTCCATTACCAACTCCCGGAGTTCACTCAAACTCATGCCCATCGAGTCAGTGATGCCATCCAGCCATCTCATCCTCTGTCGTCCCCTTCTCCTTTTGCCCCCAGTCCCTCCCAGCATCAGAGTCTTTTCCGATGAGTCAGCTCTTCGCAAGAGGTGGCCAAAGTATTGGAGTTTCAACTTTAGCATCAGCCTTCCAAAGGGCACCCAGGATTGATCTCCTTTAGAATGGACTAGTTGGATCTCCTTGCAGTCCAAGGGACTTTCAAGAGTCTTCTCCAACATCACAGTTCAAAAGCATCAATTCTTCGCTGCTCAGCTTTCTTCACAGTCCAACTCTCACATCCATACATGACTACTGGAAAAATCATACCCTTGACCAGATGGACCTTTGTTGGCAAAGTAATGTCTCTGCTTTTCAATATACTATTTCAGTTGGTCATAACTTTCCTTCCAAAGAGTAAGCATCTTTAATTTCATGGCTGCAGTGAAAGGCACATATTAATCAAATTAGCAAAGATCAAACACGAATAGTAAATATTAAAAGCAACAAGGGAAAAGCAAGAAATAACACACAAGGGGATGCCCATAAGGATAACAGATGATCTTTCACTAGAAGCCCTTCAGCCCAGAAGGGAATGGCAGAAGATACTTAAAGTGATGAAAGAAAAAAATCTACAAAAATGATTACTCTACAAGAAAGGGTCTCATTCAGATATGCAGAAGACATCAAAAACTTTAGAGGCAAGCAAAAGCTAAGACAATTCAGCACCACCAAGCCAGCTCTTCAACAAATGCTAAAAGATCTTCTCTAGACAGGAAATGCAATAAAGGTTTATAAAAATGAACTCAGAACAAGAAAATAGAAGATAAGGAATCATACTTTTCAATAATTACCTTAAATGCAAAAAGTTAAATGCTCCAGCCAAAAGAAAAAGACTGGTCAAATGGATACAAAGACAAGATCCCTATATATTCTGTCTACAAGAGACCCACCTCAAACGAAGGGACACATACAGACTAAAAATGAAGGGCTAGAAAAATATATTTCATGCAAATGGGGACCAAAAGAAATCTGGAGTAGCAATATTCATATCAGATCATACATACTTTGAAATAAAGACCATGATAAGAGAACAAGAAGGATACTATATAATTATCAAAGAATAACTCCAAGAAGAAGATATAAAAATTATAAATGTATGCACCTGACATAGGAGCACCTCAGTACATTAGGCAAATGTTAAGTATGAAAGGGGAAATTAACAGTAACACAATGATAGTAGGGGACTTTAATATACCACTCACACCTATGAATAGATCAACCAAACAGAAAATTAGCAAGAAGATACAGTTTCTAAAGGATAAAATGTATCAGTTAGGCATAACTGATATCTAAAGGGCATTTCACTCCAAAACAGTGGAATTCACCTTTTTCTCAAGTGCACACAGAACATTCACCAGGATAGGCCACAGCTTGGGCCATAAATCTAGCCTTGGTAAATTAAAAAAAAAAAACAAACCAACTTAGAATCATTTCAAGGATCTTTTGTAATCACAGTGCAGTAAGATTAGATGTCAACTATAGGGAAAAAAAACTATTAAAAACAAATGCATATGGGGGCTAAACAGCATGCTTCTGTATAACCAACAGATCATGGAAGAAATAAAAAAGAAAATCAAGACATGCATAGAAACAAATGAAATGGAAACACAACAACCCAAAATGTATGAGATTCAGTAAAAGGAATGCTAAGAGGGAAGTTCATAGCAGTACAAGGCTATCTCAAGAAGCAAGAGAAACATCAAATAAACAACTTAACCTTACACATAATAAAAAAGGAGAAAACAAGAACCCCAAAGTGAGTAGAAGAAAAGAAATCATAAAAATCTGAGCAGAAATAAATGAAAAAAAAAAAAAAAGGAGACTATAGCAAAAATCAACAAAGCAAAAAACTGGTTCTTTGAGAAGATAAATAAAATAGGCAAACCATTAGCGAGACTCATCAAGATAAAAGAGAGAAGAATGAAATCATTAAAATTAGAATGAAAATGGAGAAATCACAGCAGACAACACAGAAATACAGAAGATCATAAGAGACTATTATGAGTACTTATATGCCAATAAAATGCAAAACTTGGAAGAAATGGATGAATTCTTAAAAAAGTATAACCTTCCAAAACTGAACCATGAAGAAATAGAAAATCTTGACAGACCCATCACAAGCATGGAAATCAAAGTTGTAATAAAAAATCTTCCAACAAACAAAAGTTCAGGACGAAATGGCTTTAAAGGTGAATTCTACCAACAAATTTAGAGAAGTGCTAACACCTATCCTACTCAAACTCTCCCAGAAAAATGCATAGGAAGCTAAACTCCCAAACATCACCCTAATACCAAAACCAGGTAAAGATACCACAAGAAAAGAAAACTATAGGCCAATATCACTGATAAATATAGATGCAAATATCCTAACAAAATCTAGCAAACAGAATCCAACAACATATTAAAAGATCATACAACATGACCAAGTGAGCTTTATACCAGGGATGGATGCAAAGATTCTTCAATATTCACAAATCAATGTGATATACCATATTAACAAATTGAAAGATAAAACTTTATGATTATCTCAATAAATGCAGAGAAAGCCTCTGACAAATTCAATATACATTTGTGATAAAAAAATAAAAACACCTCTCCAGAAAGCAGGCATAGAAAGAATATATCTCAACATAATAAAAGCCATACACTACAAACCCACAATAAACATTATCCTCAATGGTGAAAAATTGAAAGCATTTCCTCTAAAATCAGGAATAAGACAAGAGTGCCCACTCTCACCACTACTACTCAACATAGTTTTGGAAGTCCTAACTACAGCAATTAGAGGAGAAAAAAAAGAAATAGAAGGAATCCAGATTGGAAAAGAAGAAGTACAACTCTCACTGTTTGCAGATGACTTGGTCCTCTACATAGTAAACTCTAAAGACACCACCAGAAAATTACTAGAGCTAATCAATCAATATAGTAAAGTTGCAGGATATAAAATTAATACACAGAAGTCCCTAGAATTCTTATACACAAGCAATTAGAAATCAGAATAATTAAGAAACCAATCCCATTCACCACTGCAACATAAAGAATAAAATACTTAGGAATAAATTTACCTAAAGAAACAAAAGACTTATATATATAAAACTAAAAAACACTGATGAAAGAAATCAAAGATGACACATATAGATGGAGAAATATACCATGTTGATAGATTGTAAGAATCAATATAGTGAAAATGAGTATACAACCTAAAGCAATCTACAGATTCCATATCAAGGTACCAATGGTACTTTTCACAAATATAGAATAAATAACTTCACAATTTGTATGGAAATGCAAAAAAAAAAAAAAAAAAAAAAAAAAAAAACACCAAAAAAAAAAA
>SJYA01000858.1:256460-312439 GCA_006410615.1 Neotragus moschatus
AAAAAAAAAAAAAAAAAAAAAAAAAAAACCTCCAATAGACAAAGCAATCTTGAGAAAGAATAGAACCAGAGGAGTCATCCTGCCTGACTTCAGACCATAATACACAGTCCTCAAGACAGTATCATACTGGCACAAAGACAGAAGTATAGATCAGTGGAACAAAACAGATAGCTCAGAGATAAATCCATGCACCTATGGATACCTTTTTTTTGACAAAGGAGGAAAAAACATACAATGGAGAAAAGATGATCTCTTTAACAAGTGGTGCTGGGAAAACTGTTCGACTAACTTTAAAGAAATGAAACTAGACACTTTGTAACACCAAACTCAAAAATAAAGTAAAAATTGATTAAAGATCTACATGTAAGACCAGAAACTAAAAATCTCAGAGGAAAACATAGGCAGAACACTCTCTGACACAAATCACAGCAAGATCCACTATGACCCACCTCCAAGCGTATGGAAATAAAAACAAAACAAACAAATTGGAACTAATTAAATTTAAAAGCTTTTGCACAAGGAAGGAAACAATAAGCAAGGTGAAAAGGCACCCTTTGGAATGGGAGAAAATAATAGCAAATGAAACTACTGATAAAGAATTCATCTCCAAAGTATATAAGCAGCTCATGTGTAGCTCAACTGCAGAAAAATAAATAACCCAATCAAAAAAATGGGCCAAAGAATGAAACAGACATTTCTCCAAAGAAGATATACAGATGGTTAATAAACAGATGAAAAGATGCACAACATAAATCATTATCAGAGAAATGCAAATCAAAACCACAAGGAGGTACCATTTCACACCAGTGAGAATGGCTGCCATCAAAAGGTCTACAAATGATAAATGCTGGAAAGGGTGTGGAGAAAAAGGAACCCTCGTACACTGTTGGTGGGAATGCAAACTAGTACAGCCACTATGGAGAACATTATGGAGATTCCTTAAAAATTGGAAATAGAACTGCTGGCAATGGCACCCCACTCCAGTACTCTTGCCTGGAAAATCCCATGGATGGAGGAGCCTGGTGGGCTGCAGCCCATGGGGTCACTAAGAGTCAAATATGACTGAGCAACTTCACTTTCACTTTTCACTTGCATGCATTAGAGAAGGAAATGGCAACCCACTCCAGTGTTCTTGCTTGGAGAATCCCAGTGATGGGGCTGCCTGGTGGGCTGCAGTCTATGGGGTTGCACAGACTCGGACATGACTGAAGCAACTTAACAGCAGAAGCAGCAGTAACAGTAGCAACATACAACCCAACAATCCCACTGCTGGCCATACACACTGAGGGAATCAGAATTGAAAGAGACACATGCACCCCAGTGTTCATTGCAGCACTGTTTATGTCCTAGCTAAGACATGGAAGCAATCTAGATGTCTATTGGCAGATGAATGGATAAAGAAGTTGTGGTACATAATACACAATGGGATATTACTTAGCTACATAAAATAATGCATTTGAGTCAGTATTAATGAAATGGATGAACCTAGAGCCTATTATACAGAGGGAAGTAAGTCAGAAAGAGAAACATCAATATACTATATTAACACATATATATAGAATTTAGAAAGACAGTAATGATGACCCCATATGCAAGACAGCAAAAGAGACAGATGTAAAGAACAGATTTTTGGACTATTTGGGAGAAGGTGAGAGTGGGATGATATGAGAGAATAACATTGATACATGTAAACTATCATAT
Organism: Neotragus moschatus; assembly: GCA_006410615.1. Classification (NCBI taxonomy): domain Eukaryota; kingdom Metazoa; phylum Chordata; class Mammalia; order Artiodactyla; family Bovidae; genus Neotragus; species Neotragus moschatus. The sequence goes on from SJYA01000858.1 coordinate 258,162, forward strand.
GTAAAATAGATGACCAGTGCAAATTTGATGCATGAAGCAGGGCACTCAAAGCTAGTGCTCTGGGACAACCCAGAGGGATAGGATGGGAAGGTAGTTGGGAGGGGGGTTCAGGATGGGGTTGGGGACACATGTACACGTGTGACTGATTCATGTTGATGTATGGCAAAAACCATCACAATATTATAAAGTAGCTAGCCTCCATTAAAATAAATAAATTAATTTAAAAAATAAATAAATATAGTGCTCTAGATTTAATAATGTGTTAGTTTTTCTCATTTTAAAAGGATCAATCATTTGGCCACCAATTAGTAACACAAAAGACCTCTTATAGGCCTATTATAAACAAAGAAATACACAATAGAACTTAGGAAGATCAGATAGGACATTTATATCTCAAAGACACAGTGAAATCTGAGCTTTCCTGAAAAGGTCATGCATAAGGTTTTCCCAAGCCAGCTTGTAATTTTTAAGTGTGTACACATTAAAGAACTCCCTCAATATTTGGGGTAAGATTTAATTTCTCCAGTTAACTAGGTACTTGCAACTATGTGTTCCCATTCCTTATATCATTCTACAGTGGAGCCAACTCAATGTCTTTAAATCAAGCCCCACCCCCACCAGTCCCGCTCCCTCCCTCTCCCAGTGTCTTTCAACCTGGTGGGAATTCTCTAGGTATCTTCCAACCAAGCCTTGCTCAGTATCTAGGGTAGGTATTTCCTGATGTCTTTCCACTCAATCCCCACCGGTACTGAGAGAGTTAATTCTTGGGTACTTTGAAAAGGAGGAGGAGAAAAGGATGAGCTTTTTTTCTACATTCGTTTGTCTTAATCACGGAAGACTTATTTTCTTAAGCTCTGAGTTGTTATGGCAACAATCTATTCTAAGACTAACTTTCTTTAAGCCCAGAGCTAATGATTACACAACAAAAGAACTTATCTTGCTCAAGGGTATTTTTTTTTCTTAAACTCTGTACTAATGATTATATAACAGCAGAAATGCACTGGCTGTGACAGACCTTGCAGAAGCATGGCCAAGAGGAGCTACCCCATGTCCGAGGTCAGGGCCAGTGGCCAAGAGGAGCTACCCAACGTCCGAAGTCAGGGGCGGTGGCCGAGAGTGCCAGGCTATGATGGCACAGGAGAGGCCGAGAGGAGATACCTCATGTTTGAGGTCAGGGGCAGCTGCTGGGAGGAGCTAACCCACACCCGAAGCAAGGGGTGGCAGCCCAGGGGAGTAACCCCACATCCAAGAAGTGGTGGCTGCATGGGTGCATGAGGGCCGAGAGGAGCCACTTCATGTTCAAGGTCAGGAGGGGCAGCGGTGAGGAGATACAACTTACCCAAGGTAAGGAGCAGTAGCTGTGCTTTGCTGGAACAGCCCTGAAGAGATACCCCATGTGCAAGGTAAGACAAACCCAAGTAAGACAGTAAGTGTTGAGAGAGTGCATCAGAGGGCAGACACACTGAAACCATAATCACAGAAAAGTAGTCAATCTAATCACACTAGGACCACAGCCTGGTCTAACTCAATGAAACTAAGCCATGCCCTGTGGAACCACCCAAGATGGGCAGGTCATGGTGGAGAGGTCTGACAGAATGTGGTCCACTGGAGAATGAGATAGCAAACCACTTCAGTATTCTTGCTTTGAGAACCCCATGAACAGTATGAAAAGGCAAAATGATAGGATACTGAAAGAGGAATTTCCCAGGTCAGTAGGTACCCAATATGCTACTGGAGATCAGTGGAGAAATAGCTCCAGAAAGAATAAAGGGATGGAACCAAAGCAAAAACAATACTCAGTTGTGGATGTGACTGGTGATATAAACAAGGTCCGATGCTATAAGGAGCTATATTGCATAGGAAACTGGAATGTTAGGGCCATGAATCAAGGCAAATTAGAAGTGGTCGAACAGGAGATGGCAAGAGTAAACGTCAACATTCTAGGAATCAGCAAACTAAAGTGGACTAGAATGGGTGAATTTAATTAAGATGACCATTATATCTACTACTGCAGGCAGGAATCCCTTAGGAGAAATGGAGTAGCCATCATGGTCAACAGAAGAGTCCAAAATGCAGTACTTGGATGCAATCTCAAAAATGACAGAATGATCTCTGCTTGTTTCCAAGGCAAACCATTCAGTATCACAGTAATCCATGTCTATGCCCCAACCAGTAACTCTGAAGAAGCTGAAGTTGAATGGTTCTATGAAGAACTACAAGACCTTTTAGAACTAACACCCACAAAAAGATGTTGTTTTGTTTTTTTATTATAGGGGACTGGAATGCAAAAGTAGGAAATCTAGAAACACCTGGGGTAACAGGCAAATTTGGCCTTGGAGTATGAAATGAAGCAGGGCAAAGGCTAAAAGAGTTTTGCCAAGAGAACGCACTGGTCATAGCAAACACCCTCTTCCAACAACACAAGAGAAGACTCTACACGTGGATATCACCGGATGGTCAAAACTGAAATAAGACTGATTATATTCTTTGCAGCCAAAGATAGACAAGCTCTATATAGTCAGCAAAAACAAGATTGGGAGCTGACTGTGACTCAGATCATGAAATCTTTATTTCCAAATTCAGACTTGAAGAGAGTAGGGAAAACCCCTAGGCCATTCAGGTATGACCTAAATAAAATCCCTTATGATTATACAGTGAAGTGAGAAATAGATTTAAGGGCCTAGATCTGGTAGATAGAGTGTCTGATGAACTATGGATGGAGATTCATGACATTATACAGGAGACAGTGATCAAGACCTCCCCATGGAGAAGAAATGTAAAAAAGCAAAATGGCTGTCTGGGGAGGCCTTAAAAATAGCTGTGAAAAGAAGAGAAGCAAAAAGCAGAGGAGAAAAGGAAAGATGTAAGCCTCTGAATGTAGAGTTCCAAAGAATAGCAAGAAGAGATAAGAAAGACTTCCTATGCGATCAGTGAAAAGAAACAGAGTAAAACAACAGAATGGGGAAGACTAGAGATCTCTTCAAGAAAACATTTCATGCCAATATGGGCTCGATAAAGGACAGAACATGTATGGACCTCACAGAAGCAGAAGATATNTTTTTTTTTTTTTTTTCCTTGCTTTGGCTCCATCCCTTCATTCTTTGTGGAGTTATATCTCCACTGACCTCCAGTAGCATGTTGGACACCTACTGACCTGGGGAGTACCTCTTTCAGTATCCTATCGTTTTGCATTTTCATACTGTTCATGAACTGTGTTATTTTAGCGTCTTTTTACTTCCGTTTTTGTATTCTGTATTTAGTTCTGCTTTGTATTCTTTAACTCTTTTTTAAACACATCTAACTTATCACTCTGTTCATCTAAGCTTCTCCCACGTCCTTTGAACATCTTTATAATCATTAATTTCAACTCTTAATTTTGTAAATTTCCTCTCTCTTTTAGTTAGTTCTTCTGTTGTTTTGTCTAGTTGCCTCATATGGAACATACTCTTCTTCTGCCTCATTTTGCCTAGTGTGCTTTATTTTTATTTTATGTATTTGGTAGATTGATTACATATCCTGACTTTAGAGAAATGGTTGCTAAAGTCCAGCCCTGGTGAATCCAGGGTAATTCATAGTGGGGACGGAATTGGCATCTTAGAAAAGAATTATTTAATTAGAAAAGACAGATTAGGAAAGAATAGTGTACTAGGAAAATTTAGTGAAGAAAAGAGGCTGAATAACTCGGTTTATGTGGAAAACTATTAAAGTCTCAAGGCAAGAAACTTGCACCACCTACATAGTCTGCTGGCAGCTGCTTGAATAGTGGAGGGTGCCCTGCCTTGGACTCCCTCTCATGTGGGTCTTAGAAGCCAGGGCAAGTAAGTAGTCATGGTGAGCCTCCACGTTCCAGCTGGGAATTCAGCCAGAAAAGAAGAGAAGGAGAAAAGACCACACAGGGTATCCAGTCTTTCCAGTGACTTGCCCATTGTTTATTGTCCATGAAAGCCTTTTATACTTTTGGTTGTACATAGAGATCAATGGATAATACAAAGTTATGCAGCATCAACAGCCCTGACTCTTATCGAGACCAGGCTTTCTGTCTGCATACCTAGCTGTATACACAAGTCTTAGGTGATTTACATCATCTTCTGGCCAGGAGGCCTAATTAGCATTTATGGCCCTTTTCTGATAAGGGTCCGTCAACCAGAGAACTTTTTTGCCCTAAAAGTATTGTTCTTACTAAAGTCTGGTACCACTCTCAGAATGCACTAAATAGATACATTCTTACATAGCAAGGACATAACAATTTATAACAAAGAAAGAGGAATATAGTGATTTATAACAAAGAGAAAATTCAACTCAGAAGTCTAGTGTTGCTAACATCAAAACTACTATATTCCTATTTCTACATCTCAATTACATTGATTAATATCCTTCAGGTGTCTAAAAGATAAAGAATATGGAGGGCTGGCAGCAGTCATTGATGCAACAGTGAAACCCATCACCAATATAATAGAAAAGGCTCTATATCTTTAATATGCTTTAAGCTTCGTGCCTCTCGCGGTTGGGGGCTGTAAACAATTCACAAGCATAATTGTAAAAATCCAGGTAAGGCAAGTTAGAAAGCCATCAGAGGGGTTTGAGCTGAAACACTCCTTTTATATGCAGGAGACCATCAATTGGAACTCTAAGTTAACTTTTTCCAGAGAAAGGTGGTGGGGATAGCCCCCTGTTAATATCAGAAGCGTAAGCAAAAAGCATAATGCAGTAAGGCAGGCAGACTCTGGTTTTGGTGGTAAATGCTCGAGAAACTTCAGCGAGGCTCCCTTAAGGCCCGACTTGCCTTTGCCTGTCAGACCCCTTAACCTCATGACCTTTGCCACAGGCCAGACTCCTCGTGCTGGCTCACGGCAAATGGTCTTTTATAAGAGATATCCAATGCATCTCAGCAGCACATTCCTGTCTGGTTACTAGAGCTATATACTCTAGATCTACAGTCTATATAGTAGAATGTGTTCCCCAAAGTGTCTGCTGCCAGGCTTTATTTCCCCAGGGTGAGCTCTAATTGTCTTCCGGTTATCTGCCTGGTTCTCCAAGATGAGCAAGTGAGTTTGACCGTGGCTTTTTTCAAATTACTGTTTATTTCCTGGGTCCTGGAACATGTGAGATTTTTGTGTGGACTACTTTTGAGAGTGGAGCCTCTATTTCTAACCCTCTGGTTCCCTTAATATAATTCCTGCTGGACTTCAAAGTAAATATTCAGGAGACTGAAATTACCAATCAGAACCTTCATCCTGGGGAGCCCAACGTGGAGCTCAGACCCATTGTTCCTTAAGAAGAACCTCTGCAATTGTAATTTTCCTCCCATTTATTTGTTGCCTATTAGGGATGTGGGTCTTAACTATACCTTATTTCCACTCCCCCTACTCATCCTATTGTGTCCCTTCTTTATATCTTTAGTTGTAGATCTTTTCTAGTTTCCCAGGCTTTTATATAAATAGTTGCTCTGCAAGTAGCTAAATTAAATGGCTAAATTAGCTAATTACTAAATTAAATTTAGTGGCTAAATTTTGATGTGTTTATGGAAGGAAGTGAGTTCAGGGACTTCCTTCTTTGTTGTCTTGGCCACTTTTCTCAGTGTTCTTATCTAAAACTTTACAGATTCTGTTTTACCTTTAAGTCTTCAATCTATTTTGAGTCAATATTTGTAGGTGGTATAAGAAAGACATCCAATTTTATTCTTTTACCTGTGATTATTCAACTTTCCCAATATCATTTTTTGAGGAAAGCTTGAGAACTTCCCTGGTGGCTCAGACAGTAAAGCATCTGACTACAATGTGGGAAACCTGGGTTCAATCCTTGGGTCAGGAAGATCTCCTGGAGAGTGAAATGGCAACCCACTCCGATATTCTTGTCTGTAAATCCCATGGACAGAGGAACCTCATAGGCTACAGCCCATGGTGTCGCAAAGAGTCGGACAAGACTGAGCAACTTCACTTTAACTCTCTGAGTCCCCAGTTGAGTATTCTCCCTCCCTCAACAAATACAAGTTGAATCTTTATATGAGGAAGTTTATTTATGGGTTTATTCCATTGATGGACTTTTTTAATGTCCACACTGTACTGATTCTGTTACTGTTGATTAGTACTATGCTTTTCATACTAGAGCAATGATACTACCAGCTTTTTTCTTTTTCTAAGTTGTTTTGGGTATCTAGATATTTTATGGTTCCATACACATTTTGAGATTACTTTTCCATTTCTATAAAAAATACCATGGAACTTTTCATAGGGATTTTATTGAATCTGTTTTGTTTGCTTATTTAAAATAACACCATCTAGTGAATATGTTTAACAGTGTTACCTTATGAGTTTCATAAACTCTCTGTGTCCAATGCTAGAATTGATTTTCAGGTTAAATCCTTAACTAAAAGTTCTTTCAGAATTGGAAGACATAATACAAAATTATCTTCCTATTGCTAATAAAGGAGTCAACAACTAGTAAAGAAAGCAAAAGGAGAGAAAGCCTTGGACAACATAATGCAACATTCCTGAGTCCATTTCTATTTGATGGTTCAACAGACCCTATTGAACACTGGCTTAAGTTCCTTAAAACTCAGTACATGAGGATTTTTATGTTTGTAGTATTACCACTTGGCAGCTATAGACCACCTAATACTGCAGATTTTTATGGAACAATAGATTTATCAAAATAAAAAGTGAGGCTCCCATGTTAACTTAGAAGAAAATCATTTATTTAACTTTATTTAACAAAAGATATTCACCATTTTCCAGAAATCGGATAGTTAACATGATATTATTAAGTCCATTATTAGTCCATGATATTATTAAGCACCTGGTAGATACCAAAAACACGCTGGAGAGTCAATGGTGAATTAAGACACAGGTTATGTCATCAAAGAATTTACAGTCTAAGGAACTAGAATCTCATGTATTGTCTATGTGTGTGTGTGTGTGTGTGTGTGTGTGAGTGAGTGCTGAAATTTAGTGCATTCTAAACTACAAATTGATGTTATTTTATAAAAAGCATTTTCTTTCATTCTCTATTAGTCTATTCACTGTATTTTATAATAAAATCTAAGACTAGACTATTGAGAAATATCTAGAAGAAAAACACTTACCTGATTGTCCCATCTGAACACCTGAGTCTTTATGACCAGTATCATAATCTTAACAAGGTTATTTGAAGCTGAAAGTGATAAATATTTTCAACCAAGACACTTTATTCTTTTACAATAGGGCAATCATTGTGAATAGTTGTTCAGAAAACTGGTGTTAAATACAATTTAACCTTCCTTCAAGCAAGTTCAACAATAATTCACATTTTCTTATTATGAAGGAGAATCTAATTCTTTTCATAACGTACATTGTTATCATCTGGGCATAATTCATTGGTAGGGAATGAGTCCTCACACAGACATTCAATAATATGGCATTTGCATTTTTCTTGCCTTCATCTGTCATTTGAAACTTCATGTTTGCATAATGAATAAAGGATAAAGATGGGAACCTAATCTGTTCCTGCTTTCACTGAGAAAGCAACACCTCTCTGGCAAGATTTCACTGTGCTTGTCAAGGCTGAAACTGCTATTTTGATACTTTTGAAAGTATTTCTTCTAACCATCTTACCTAATGGTTCAAAGGTGATTATTTCAAGCTAAGTGACATCTCGTTTGTGAATTTTGTCGTTTCTAGTGAAGGAAGTCAGCTTTATTCTGACATATAGTAGGACAATCATCTGTAATGGATAATATGGACTTTAGTCAAAGAATCTGTACTTGTTCCTTTCAAAGCTACTTAGTCAAAGAACTTGTACTTGTTCCTTTCAAAACTATTTAGTATTCTAAAACAGACAGCTGCAGTAATGGTTTTAAATCTTCTATCTGATTTAGGAATGTGGAGAGTCCCAGACTATTTATATATGCATATGTAGTTTTAGTAAAATTGTTTGTTTGTTTTCCCTATGCATACCTATGGACTCACATGTGAGTACAACACCCTCAACTGTTTTCTATGATTGATTACTAAGCAACAAGAGCTTCCCCCAAGTCAGTGAAAGAACATCTTTCTGATTTGTAATTAATGTATCTCCTTTGACAAGTCATTAGTAGGAGGGGGGAAAAAAAGCTTATTTTAAAGAGTAAAGTGAAGTGAAGTGAAGTTGCTCAGTCGTGTCCAACTCTTTGCGACCCCTTGGACTCTAGCACACCAGGCTCCTCCATCCATGGGATTCTCCAGGCAAGAATACTGAAGTAGGTTGCCATTTCCTGCTCCAGGGTTAAATAGCAAACACACCTGTATTTGTAATAAACCCAAACTGAGCTTTTCACAGCCACTTTTCATTTTCTTTGTCTGCAGCCTAATAACCTCTAAACAAGGGAAATCTCTCTCTAACTATGATGTGACTGAGGCCTAAGTGTTAGCCTGTTGAAATGTTTTAAATACTAAACACAAAGTCATAAATTAGAATATGCATTTTCTAGTAGTAATCCCATTTATTAAGATGTGACTCCATCTAGTTAAATCTAGTTGCAGAGCATTAAGACTTATTAAAGGGAACTGTAATGCATCTCTTTTAAAAAATAAAATAAAAGAACTGGACATATCCACAATATTCAGATTCAGAGGGTACTTTAGCAGAAATACACAGAACATTTCTTTTTCTGTCTGAATTTCTTTATGATATTTTTTTGAAAAAAACCCAAAACAATAAAGTATACAATGTAATTTTTCTTTTTAATTTTTTTTCTTGTGGATTTCTCACTGTCTAGAGTGCATTAATGTATAATTTTTGCAGATATACATACCTGACACAGCAACATCCTGGAAAAAAAGGAAGCAAATTTCAATAAATCCATTTCCTGTGGACCTAGAGCTGTTCTTTAGTTATGTTCTGGTCTAAATTGTCTCATAAGAGGATGAAATCCTGGTCCTTTGGCCAGTACAAAAAGATATTAGTAGAAAAACTCTTAATATAAGATTCAATTTGTAAAGACTATAGTGAAATAAGTAGCAACATAGTAGTTAAATGGCTAAATAATGCAGATAATAGAGATCACTGGTTAGTTATTTTCTTTTCAGTATTACATACATATATAAATATATGTTATGTTGTAAAAGTTGTTTAGTCAGAATGAGTATTCATATAGGAATGCCTGGACTAGGAAATAAAATCCTTCAATGTTGCATGATCTGAGTTTGTCTGATAATTTAAAACAATAGACTAATAGCATTCTAGAAGCATTAAAAAAATAACTTGCTTTAAAGGCAAGTTTGAGTGCTTTTACTCTAAGCTCCTCTTGCTGCTATACACTGCAGTGGTTGACTGTTTTAATAGGAGAGTATTTGTGAGCATGAAATGCAATGTTTCCTGATTCTTTAGAGCCTATTCTTGCTGACAAACAGCAATCAATCACCTAAATTACTAGAATCCATGATAAAATGATTGAATAAGTTGATGCAGATTTTTTCTTAATTTTTATCTCTTTGTATTTTCAGTGGATACATAAAATACCAGCAATATGGAGAAAAAGTATAGTAATGTTAGTGGCTAGAAATACAATAATTACTGAATTCTTATGTGTGAACTATTTGCCCTTTGGTTTGAAGACAGCGTCTTTGGTTTTTGGCCACTTTTTACCTTTGCACAACGTATCCTTTATACTTTTCTCCATTGCTCCCTTGCTGTTCGAGCTGACTTTCTTATTATAGAAATTTATTTAATAGCTTACGGGAATACTAGAGCCCGTCCTTGCTATTTATTCCTTCATTAGCATAGTTGACTGTTAATTGTATTTTGACAGTTCCTTTTTATTTTTGCATTTTCTCTTTACTGCCTTAGATCAAGGAGGAACCCTTGTTTCGTTGGAAGGAAAATCTTTAATGTAATTATGATAGCAAAAAGCTTATTTGGTTGTTTTTAGAGTAGAGATACTATTTGGTCTGAAAAAGGATGAAACTTTTTCATTACGGTTTGAACTGAAAAGTTAAACCCTGGGATAAAAAATAAGTCAAATGAGAAGTAATAAGTAAGAAGAATAGTTCTTAATTAGTATTAGCTGATTTTTCAGGTGACTATACTTTGTTCTCTTTCATTCTCTGTTTCTGGCATGTTTACACATCAGACACAAGTAGGTTAAAGCAACATTCACAACTTAAATATTTTTGTCACCTCAATTACTCATTTCACAAGTAACTAAAATTACTACTATTTAAAGGTTAACAGTGTCAGTTTCTGTGTGAAGACTTGGCCCATATTAGTACACATTTAAGCTTCACAACAAGCCTATGATTTAGACATAATCCTGGTTTTACAGATGTGGAAACAGATCTAAACTGAGATAACATAACTACTTAGTGGCAGAGTTATGTGACTCCAAAATCTATGCTTGTAAAAAAGTATGCTCTTCTATGAATTTAATGAACACTACTCTGCTGACCTCTAAAGGGACATCAACTATTTGGAGTACAAGTGTAAATAATCAATAAATCTACATTTGAGTTTGTATCTTGATTTTATTTGTTCATATAATTTTTAATTTTTATCTTATAAGGGGAAAAAAAGTTAGTTTTATATTAAATCTCATCAAAGTACAGCCATAAGCACAACCCTCCAGTGGTCAAGCACCTCAGGCAAACCTAACAGATTTACATAGTTGGTTTCTGTCTCCAAACTCACCATCTTGATTCATGCTCCTCTCTCTTCTATTTTTTTTTTCTCCTCTCTGATGTAAGCACATCCTTTGATTCAGCTGAATGATGTAGCTTCATTCTTTTAAGAAATAAGTACAACTGGAAATCTCTCACCTTCCTGTCATAAGCCCTACCTCCTTACCTGTATCTGAAACCCCCACTCCTTCTGCAAAGGATGAAAAATCTGCCCTTTTCAAGGACACTGCCATTTGATCATGGACCCCAGTGACTCTTGCCTTTCGAAGATCTTCCTTTGGTGTTTATCCTCTTTCTCTCGCATCCCATTAGTTTCTTACTTTTTACTGAATTGTTCCTGTTTGTGTATAGGCACAGTTGTATCATTCACCTTGAAAAAAATCCTCCCTTTAGCTTTCATTTGTTTTCAGCTAATATGCTTAATTGGGCTTCCATGGCAGCTCAGATGGTAAAGAATCTACCTACTGTGTGGAGACCTGGTTGTGATTCCTGGGTTGGGAAGATTCCCTGGAGGAGAGCATGGCAACCCACTCCAGTATTCCTGCGTGGAGAATCCCCATGGACAGTGGTATTTGGTAAGCTACAGTCCATGGGGTGGCAAAGAGTCAGAACCAACTGAGTTTCTAAGCACACAATGTGCTTAAAACCTTGATCTTCATTGCAAAAGTTCTATAGTAACTATCACCACCCACTCTCTCATCAATCCACTCCCGTGAGGCTTGTGTTACTATCAGTGCTTTGAGACCATGCCTAATAAAATGACCAGAGAAGTCCATTTCCAAAAACCAGTCATCACTCCTGCTGACAGTGACTTCTCAGAGACGCTGGACACAGCTGACCACTCCATTCTTTCTGAAGCATGTTCTTCTCTTAGCTTCCATGATATCCCTTTTTCTCTTACCTGATACTCATCGTCTCTTCTAGCTTCTCCACTGGGGCCTTTAAATGTTGAATTTCTTGTGGGTTCTTCCATTTACACACACTAGCTAGCCAGTTTAATGGCTTTGAATATTCTCTATTTTCTCTAGCCCAGCTTTTCTCCAGAATTCACTCACCTACTTAGCATATCATTTGCAAGTCTAGTAAACGTTTCAAGCATAACTTTTTTTCTTCCTGTTCTTCATCTGACCTTCTCACCTCAGTAAATAAAATCAATATCCTCTGAGTTACTTAAGTTATTTTTGATTCATCTCTTGTCTTCTTTTTCCATATCCAGTATATCCATCAGAATGGTTTTTCGTTCCACCTCCAGAATATATTCTGCCTAATACTTTCCATAGTTGCCATTGTCACCTGAAGCCAATATACTGAACTACTGCTGTGGGTCCCTCAGTATCCTTTGCTTGTCTTCTCTACAAGAGACTTTTTGCATTCACCCATTTAATTTATGCAGTACTGTCAAATAAATTATTTCTTTAAGCTGCAGAGCAGATGCACTCCACCATGTAAATATTAGTTCTTACTCGATGAATAATTCAGGTGCAGATATCTTTATAGATGTTTCATGATTACTGTAGCTAATTTGCAAAGTACTCAAAGAGACTAAGGCATGAAAAAGCACAAAGAGAACCAAGGGTCTGAATCTTTTATTCTTGGGAAATAGATTTAGGTTTCCAATATTTTACATACAAATGACATTTTCACTACGGTTTCTTTGCCATGCAAAATTGAGGAGCAAGATGATGCTAATGGTTTCTACCTAAAGGCCAAGAACATAGTCCACTGACTGTAATGAATCTTGGTGCATTACGGCGACTGTGAATAAACAAACAGCTAGCCACCACTTCTTCAATTGTACATTAGTCCTGTTTCATTTTGTTTTTAAAAAACCAGGTGACTATATATCAATCTCTTTATTTTCACTGTCCGGTCATGGTTGCAAATGATTATAAGACTCTGTTATTGTTTATAAATAACAGTTTTTATAAATATATTATTTAACTTGTAGGTGGGAAAACTGCTTGTCTTATGAGTTGAGCAGGAGAGGAAATTCAGGGTATATACTCTCTAGATGTGTTTCTCCAGTAAATGTTCTTATTTTGCTTCCTGACACATCTTTTTATTGATGTCAAATCAATGACCTTTAATGCATAAGAAGACACAAGAGGCTGAATAATTTTGAGATAAGTCAAAAAATAAGTAAGTAAGTAAATAAATAAATAAATAAAAGATTTGCATGAGAGAATTTGATTCTAAAAATAGTAAGAAACAGAAGCTTGGTACTGAATTTGGTTTTGGGATGGAGATTAGGTGACAGGAATTCTGAAGTTGATCCCTGGTAGCATCTTTCCTCACTCATAAGTTTATGGGTCTAGGAGGGTCTTCAGAGTCTCCTGTCTAACCCATGCTCCCCTTTGGTTGTGCTCACACATGTCTAGGCATCATCCTTGTTCATGCATTCTGTGGTCTTTTGCTTGTTCATTTCTCAGTTCTTTGTTTCATCCTCTTTCCTGACCTCCTCATCTTCCCCAGGCCCTGGACATAACAAAATTAAATTAAATTATTCCTCTATTTACTCAGTTTAAAAAAGAAATCATAGGAATGAATGTGGGGAAGGAGAAAGCATTACCATAGTAAACTATCAAGTGACAGCACCTCTAAAATGTATAATGAAAGCACTTTAAAGATTTTATTTGATTTTCTAAAATTGAATTTTTGTTTCAATTCCCTGGTGAAACCAGGGAAGCAGCTTCCCTAGTGGTTCAGATGGTAAGCAATGCAATCCAGGAGACCTGGGTCCAATAACTTGGTCAGGAAGATCCCCTGGAGAAGGAAATGGCAACCCACTCCAGTACCCTTGTCTGAAAAATTCCATGGACCAAGGAGCCTGGTAGACTACAGTCCATGGGGTCTCAAAGAGTTGAACTCGATTGAGCAACTTCACTTTTCAATTCCCTAACAGTATAATTATTAACTGAGGAAGGCCTCTATGGTTCTTTCTTAGCAAACTGGCTAACTGGAAGGCAAATATTTATTAAGTAGTATCCAGATATTTTATGAAAGAACAAATTCAACTCCATATTGGGTCTGTTTCTTTTACTTAAGTCTTTGTATGCTTCGGTTTTTGCTACAAAAATATGCACTGCCTGTAGCATGAAATAAACAGGAGAGCCCATTCTCAAGGCTCTGACCTTTAAAGGTATAACACTTTCCATTCAGATAGGGATAAAGTGTTGTAGAGCAGTGAATAACATTTGCCTTGCTGGAGGTTTTCAGTGACATTGTGATGAGTCTTGGACAGATGCAAGAACAAAGGATTCCAGCACTAAGAAGTTTGCTGCAACAAAGCACACCTCTTCCCCCATTTAGTATTATAAAAAGCCTATTATATTCTAACTTAGGATATTTTCTTTGGACACTAGTCTGCCATCTTCTTGGTCTTCTGGATTTCCAAATAAAATTTCTATTTTTTGCCCTAATAAGTCTTTTGGTTTATTGGCCTGTAGTGCAGTGAGCCGTAATAGCCTGGACTCAGTAACACACTGTTTAAACTAACAGAAGAATTATTTAGAAACTCTGTTAATAATTAAATAAATTTAACATATTGATGGATACATACAATATAACACACACAACATTTATGACTATTTTAATTCTCTATTATTTAGTATTTAAAGTGAAGTTGCTCAGTCATGTCTGATTTGCAGCCCCATGGACTGTAGCCTGCCAGGCTTCTCCATCCATGTGATTTTCCAAGCAAGAGTACCAGAGTGGGTTTCCATTTCCTTCTCCAGGGGATCTTCCTAACCCAGGGATCAAACCCACATCTCCCATATCACAGGCAGACCCTTTACCCTCTGAGCCACTATATTTACTTTTTTACTATATAGATCTCATTAAAAATTAATTATGGGCTCTTTGATGAGTGTGATATATTATTTATGTATACCTTTTTGGGAACTCCTCACTGTTACAGTATAGGCTGGGCATATGTTAATTTACTTTTAAAACCTTCTTGGATATTGTGGTTTCAAGCTCTTTTAGCACTAATTAAGGAAAGCTTAAGTTGTTTTTAGCTATTCGTTTTAAAAGGCAAATAATAATTCATATTATTAGTAGTTACTATAGAATTTTTCTTGCCTTTCAGAATTGGAGAATTCCCTGAGGGTTGGAGGCAGCATATGATGGCATGCCGGTACATTTCTGTTAAATTTGCAATTAAGCATCTTACTGGGGGGATTAAAAGAGTATTTCAATGGATTCTGAAGTTCAGTTGCTCTTCTTGAACCACTGTGTTTTAGAAAAATGAAATGAGAGCTCCCTCTATCTCTAGTCAGGGTAAGAGGTTAGAGGTGATGGCCGGGAAAACTTATTTGGCTTGCATCATATTGTGTCTGTAGGCGGGGGAGAGGGCCAGGGGCAAGGAACTTTTGTGACGCTTTGAGAAAACTGTGTATGCAGACAAATGAACCTCTCATTTATGATATGTATGCACTAAAATTTCTAATAATATCACCATACTTTCCTTTCTATAAGTAAACCCTCTTTCTTCTGAACAGTGTGAATATTTCATTATCAGTCTTTTTAATTCTGCTAAATTTTACATTTCCGTGGTTAAAAAAATCCTCTTATTCTTCAAATGTCACCTTATAGAGATAGTATTGTATCTTATTATAAGAAATGGTTTGCAAACGTAGTCTGCAAGAGACTATATCAGAAATTATAGTAATTTAATGTACAAATAAAGGGATGTGTGTGTGTGTGTTGCTCAGGTGTCACTTCATTTCATAGGCAGTATGTACAAAAATCTGTGTCAGTTTAGTTTTTAGTTCAGTTCAGTCACAGCTGTGTCCGACTCTTTGTGACCCCATGAATCGCAGAACACCAGGCCTTCTTGTCCATCACCAACTTCCTGAGTTTACTAAAACTCATGTCCATTGAGTCCATGATGCTATCCAACCATCCCATCCCCTGTCATCCCCTTCTCCTCTTGCCTTCTATATTTCCCAGCGCCAGGGTCTTTTCCAGTGAGTCAGTTCTTTGCATCAGGTGGACAAAATATTGAAGCTTCAACTTCGGCATCAGTCCTTCCAATGAATATTCAGGGCTGCTTTCCTTTAGAATGGACTGGTTGGATCTCCTTGCAGTCCAAAGGACTCCCAAGAGTCTTCTCCAACATCACAATTGAAAAGCATCAATTCTTCAATACTAGCTTTTTTATAGTCCAAATCTCTCATCCATACATGACTAGCTTTCACCAGATGGACCCATCATAGCTTTCACCAGATGGACCTTTGTTGACAAAGTAATGTCTCCGCTTTTTAATAAGCTGTGTAGGTCGATCATAGTTTTTCTTCCAAGGAACAAGCATCTTTTAATTTCATGGCTACAGTCACCATCTGCACTGATTTTGGAGCTCAAAAATATAAAGTCTGTTGCTGTTTTCACTATTTCCCCATCTATTTACCATGAAGTGATGGGACCAGATGCCATGATCTTCATTTGTAAATGTTGAGCTTTAAGCCAACTTTTTCACTCTCCTCTTTCATTTTCAACAAGAGGCTCTTGAGTTCTTCTTTGCTTTCTGCCAAAGGGGTTGTGTCTTCTGCATATCTGAGATTATTACTATTTCTCCCAGCAATCTTGATTCCAGCTTGTGCTTCATCCAGCGCAGCATTTCTCATGATGTACTCTGCATATAATTTAAATATGCAGGGTGACAATGTACAACCTTGACGTACTCTTTTTCCTATTTGGAACCAGTCTGTTGTTCCATGTTCAATTCTAATTTTTGCTTCCTGACTTGCATATGGATTTCTCAACAGGTCAGGTGGTCTGGTATTTCCATCTCTTTACAAATTTTCCAAAGTGTGTTCTGGTCCACACAGTCAAAGGCTTTGGCACAGTCAATAAAGAAGAAGTAGATTTTTTTCTGGAACTCTCTTACTTTTTCGATGATCCAGCAGATGTTGGCAATTTGACCTCTGGACTTTTCTAAATCCAGCTTGAACAACTGAAAACTCTCACAGTTCATGTACTGTTGAAGCCTGGATTGGAGAAATTTGAGTATTACTTTACCAGCATGTGAAATGAGTGCAATTGTGTGGTAGTTGGAACATTCTTTTGCATTGCCTTTCTTTGGGATTGGAATGAAAACTGATCTTTTGCAGTCCTATGGCCACTGCTTAGTTTTCCAACTTTTTTGGCATATTGAGTGCAGCACTTTCACAGCATCATCTTTTAGAATTTGGAATAGTTCAACTGTAATTTCATCAATTCCTCTAGCTTTGTTCATAGTGATGCTTCCTAAGGCCCACTTGACTTCACATTCCAGGATGTCTGGCTCTTGATTGGTGATAACATCATCATGATTATCTAGATTGTGAAGATCTTTTTTGTACAGTTCTTCCATGTATTCTTACCACCTCTTCTTAGTATCTTCTGCTTCTGTTAGGTCCATACCATTTCTATCCTTTATTGAGCCCATCTTTGCATGAAATGTTCCCTTAGTATCTCTAATTTTCTTGAAGATATCTCTAGTCTTTCCCATTATATTGTTTTCCTCTATTTCTTTGCATTGATTGCTAAGGAAGGCTTTCTTATCTTTCCTTGCTATTCTTTGGAACTCTACATTCAAATGGGTATATATTTCCTTTTCTTTTTTGCCTTTTGCTTCCCTTCTATTCACAGCTATTTGTAAGGTCTCCTCAGGCAACCATTTTGCCTTTTTGCATTTCTTTTCCTTGGGGATGATCTTGATTACTGCCTCCTGTATAATGTCATGAATCTCTGTCCATAGTTCTTCAGGCACTTTGTCTATCAGATCTAATCCCCTTAAATCTATTTGTCATTTACATTGTATAATCATAAGGGATTTAATTTAAGTCATACCTGAATGGTCTAATGATTTTCCCTACTTTCTTCAATTTAAGTCTGAATTTGGCAATAAGAAGTTCGTGATCTGAGCCACAGTCAGCTCTCGGTCTTGTTTTGTCTGACTGTATAGATGTTCTCCATCTTTGGCTGCAAAGGAAAAACTTGTGTGGAAACCCTCTAACTAATGTCACATTCCAAATCCCCTCATTAGGTCTTTAGGGACAGAGGGAGGACATCCTCAACTAATCAGGTTAGGAATTCAGACAATAAAATTTTCATGTGGTAGTAAACAGAGAAATTTTTTCTTTGTGTAAGAATATCACTCTTGTAGATTTTGTGTCTTTTAAAGGCTTTTCCTATAGGATGGGTGTGTTAAAATGAAAACAAGTCTTCCCCAGCTTGTGAGGATATTCTAAAACAAGGCCAGGGATCAGGAGAATTGAAAGGGGGTGTCGTATCTAGGTGGACTTTCATCTAGTGCGGGTATTGAGTTAGACTGGAAATGGGAAGATCAGGTCCTCAAGGCTACCTAAGAGTCAGGGACTGCAGTCTGGCTATTAATAAAATATTTATGTGCCTGGAGGACACTATCTTTGCTTTAAATACTCCTAGAGGAACTTACAGGTATGTTACCAAAACAAATTTGGGTTTGTTTGCCTGAACACAGTAAAGTCAATCTACTGACCTGGATGAAGGTAGGATTCTGCTGTGATATCATGGAAGACACAAGTATCCAAAATATGCTGTAGAAAGGAATGTGAATGCATATTTGCTGGCAGCAAGAAGTAATTAATTAAAAGATGCTTGCTCCTTGGAAGAATACCTATGGTAAACCTAGACAGCATATTAAAAATCAGAGACATTACTTTTCCAGGAAAATTCTGTCTAGTCAAAGCTATGGTTTTTCCAGTAGTCATATATGGATGTGAGAGTTGGACTATAAAGAAGGCTGAGCACTGAAGAATTGATGCTTTTGAAGTATGGTGTTGGCGAAGACTTTTGAGAGTCCCTTGGACCGCCAGGAGATCCAACCAGTCCATTCTAAAGGAAATCAGCCCTGAATATTCATTGGAAGGACTTATGCTGAAACTGAAACTCCAATACTTTGGCCACCTGATGCAAAGAGCTGACTCATCGGAAAAGATCCTGATGCTAGGAAATATTGAAGGCAGGAGGATAAAAGAACAACAGGGGATGAGTGGTTGGATAGCATCATTGGACATGAGTTGAACAAGCTCCAGGAGTTGGTGATGGACAGGCAGGCCTGGTGTGCTGCTGTCCATGGGGTCACAAAGAGTCAGACACAACAGAGTGACTGAACTGACCTGAACTGAACTGAAGAAGTAATAGTCCTTGAGTGTACTGAGTGTGTCATTACCTAGGAGACCTTAATCTTTCTGACATATCACATTAAAAAAATAAAAAGCAAAATAAAACAAGATACAAACTTATTATGGAAAAAAATCAAAGTTTTCTGTATTAAAAGGCCCTTTTAATATTTTGCCCTCTATGTGTTCTCTTGGACTATCACTATGGACTTTCTGCTATTTAATTCCTAAAATTAAGTTTTGTTTGGATCACATCTGACTTTGGGGTAATCAGAATCTCAGTGCTCTCCACTTTTAAAGTAGTTCAGCTGCTGAAATGTAATACCCACCATGGAGGGGAAAAAAAGCCTTCAGGAGACTTCCCGGGACTGAGTGTGCCTATGGAGGGGTTTACAAACTCTCACACAGGGACAGTTTAACCCAAACTTCATTCTATTTAACTTGACTGTTTAAAGGGCCAACCTTATATATATATATATATATAAATATATAATGTTGCAACTCAAACAGATCCCACATCTCTTTTAAGACTGAACTGCTTTCTTTCCAACTTGTTATTTTTTATGTGTGCAAAGCTATAGATCAGATATCAAGACACTCATAACACTAGAGGGAGCTTAATTTAACATCAAAGGAAAATTCACAGCAAGAGAAAATAAAAGCAGTGAGCAATCAAAAGCACAGAGGCTAGATCTAGACACTCCTCAGGAGTAAACTCAAGAGGCTTAATGCCTTGAAGATAGTGTACCAAATCAAGGAAGGAGAAGAAAACATTTTATCTAAGTTAAAAGAGAAATCCCTTATTTGCTAACCTCCAATTCTGCATTCAGTATATCCTAAAGACAGACATTCCACTAGCGCAAATCTCTGTTCTTTTTTCCTTTTCTTGATTTATGTTAACCAGGTTTTTGTGACTTCATGGCATGTTATGGGGCTTCCCCAGGGGTTCAGCAGTGAAGAATCTGCCTGAAAATGCAGAAGACCTAGGTTCAATCCCTGGGCCAGGAAGATCCCCTAGAGGAGGAAATGGCAACCCACTTCAATATTCTTGACAGGATAATCTCATGGACAGAAGAGCCTGGCTGGCTACAGTTCATGAGTTTGCAAGGAGCCGGACATGGCTGAAGCAACTGAGTATGCATATACATGGCATGTTATGGGGCAGGCCTCCAAGGAATCCTTTCACAGGTGGACATGGAGACTTGGTTTGGGAGAGGAAAGGCAACTTGGAGTATAATCACCTCCATGGCCTTGATCTCACAAGCAGAGTGTTCTGTTGATGAAGCCAGGAGAATCATCAAACACTTAATATATGTTTAGTCTATAGCAATTTGTCCAATGTCCTCCTTTGAGTCTCTAATGGCCTTGGTCCATCCTATTACTTAACCCTTTGCTTGGTTTGAACCATTGGAGATCTGGCATGGCACAATGGAACCATGCTAATGAGAATAATACAAGGTATTGAAACTAACAAGATCTTTTACATTTAAAAAATTTCTTGCAATCTCTGATTATGTTTGCTATTTGTGGGTTATATATGCTCCAAGGTCTAGGGTTTAAAAAGAATCACACATTTTCCAAGTGGCCATTTAGATGTTGAGAATTCTGATAGAAATCCCAACGGATATTTATGCACGTTACTTAGGTTTCTGTGAGAATACCACGAGCTTGTAGTCTTTCCAGTAACATAGCAACGATTCCAGGCATGGCTGCTTCTCAGTATAATCAGCAAAACAGAACATTCAGTGCTTTCTTATGAGATTTAGTGGCTGAGCCAGAGTCTGACCAAGGCCTGTATGTGCACATGCTAAGTCGCTTCAGTTGTATCCGACTGATAAGGTCTATACTTGACAAATTATGTTGTGAGTGGTACTAATAATGGACAGTAACTGAACTCTGCTTCAAAGCACTTCCCCTCTTCCTAAGAATAAGCTTGCATTTGGTTTTGTAAGTCCAACAAATGATCTTTATTATTATTTACATCCACACACAAGAAACATACTTTATGATGTTAAGATAAAAGAGATCTTCTTATATTTCATTTAAAATGTTAGTTCCATAAATGATTAAACTTTTACTGAAATAGGAGAGAGTCCAATTGATGTAATTGTCTGGATATTAGAATTATTGATTTAATTTGCTCTCCTTTCCTGAGAGTAATATTCTAAAACAAACCAAAACAAACCCAAACTAAATCCAACCAAAAAAAGACAAAATAAACCCTGCAACAACAAATAGCTAACATTTGGGCACCTTTTCTATTTTCACAAAGAAAACTAAGCATCCTACTGAATATCTTCATAAACCCTGTGAGGTATTATTACTTCTATTTTGTGGATACAGAAACTGAGGCTCAAAGAAATTGTGTATGCTATAAAAGCTACAGAGAAAGTTAAAAGTAGAATGTGAGTCCAGGTCTATCAGACTCCAAAGCCTATTTTACAAGCCACCTTCCCTCTTTTTCCAGGTACTGTGAATCTGTTATTGTATACCCAGTGACTGGCATAGAGCCTGATACTTTAGGCATATGAAAGTGAAATTGAAAGTCAAGTCATTCAGTCGCGTCGGACTCTGTGACCCCATGGACTGTAGCCTAGGCTCCTCTGTCCATGGGATTGTCCAGTCAAGAGTACTGGAGTGGGTTGCCATTTCTTTCTCCAGAGGATCTTCCTGACCAGGGATCAAACCCGGGTCTCCTGCATTGTAGGCAGACGCTTTACCATTTGAGCCACCAGGGACCTGTGGTTTAGACATATGGGAAATGCCTAAAGTGACTTGATCCTACTCGATAGAGATATTCAGTTTGTTGAAGAGTTTTCTCCCAGTTCACCTAGGCACTTTAAATTAAATTTGGGATTCTTTTTAAAAAGTAAGAATTCCAAGAATTCAAACCCAAAGACCCTGTAGGTTTGGTACATAGACCAGTCTTGGTTGGGGACTTAATCCATGCAGTCACATGACAAGCTGGCAAATGGGAAAAGTGAGGGGCATTTTGCTGAATGATTGGAGTGAAGTGAGTAAGCAGGAAGAGGAAATGGATAAATTTGTTGTTGCTTCAGAGGTTAATGGAAAACAGTTTTGCTTTGCTGAGCATAATTCACTGCATAAGAGATGTAGCAAAGTTGCTTAACAAGGTCACTCAGCTCTGGGGAGATTTTTGATCTATACTCAATCAAATCCTTTCACCTGAAGTGGCTGGTCAGACCTTGTGAGTGGAGTCAACCAAATTAGTCACCCGAAATTCAAGTGCCTGGACTACACTTTCTTAGGATTTAATTCCTGTCACTGTCACACCCGGGAATGACACCACCTAATTGAGTGTACCTAGTAATGCCCAGAGGCTCTTCTGTGACAAGGCTCAGAGGACAACTATTTATCTTGTTTAGATTCAGATTATTCTCTGGGGAAAGGCATTTGTGACAGCAGAAAGAGCCAGCTTTGGAAAATAAGAAGGACTCCTACTACTGTATTACTTTCTAGATAAACAAAAAAAAAGGCATGATTTAAAAAAAATATATGGAAAGCATAAACATATGGTTAAGAATTAAGACCAGCATTGTTGGCCTTAACTGCCATTAAGGAGCAGAGTGCCCTGGCCCAATTCTGAGCCACTATGACTGTGTGGTGCTTCTACCGGATTCCAGAGTAATGGGATATTCCTGTTGTTCAGTCACTAAGTTGTATCCCACTCTTTGCCACCACGTGGACTGCAGCCAGGCTTCCCTGTCCTTTACTATCTCTTGGAGTTTGCTCAAACTCATGCCCACTGAGTAATGGGGTGAGATGTCAAAAACAGTCATAGTGATGTTGGATTATTTGCAGTCAACTCCCTGGAAATCCTTTAACCAACCTATTTTAAATATTATGATAGAGAACTGTGATGACATGTCTTGTCTGTGTGTGTGTTAGTCTCTCAATCATTTCAGAATCTTTGTGGACCCATGGACCATAACCTGTCAGGCCCCTGACTCCTCTGTTCATGGAATTCTCTTGACGAAAATATTGGAGTGGGTTGCCATTCCCCTCTCCAGGGGATCTTTCTGACCTAGGGATGGAACCTGGGTCTCAAGGATTTCAGGTAGATTTTTTACCAGGGAAACCTGATGACATGTCTTGCTGATTCTATTTCTGCATGTATTACAGAACACTGACTACAAACAATGATGCTAAAAAAAGACTTGTTTCTGTTGCATTAGATCTATTGACTGCATAAGGGACAACTCAATTCTTCAATAGCTGTCACCACCATCTTGGCTGAAGAATTGGGTTTAATTACATACTTCTGACCTGAACTATGGAGACTGTATTGTCCTAACTTTTATCTCCCATGCCAATTATTCCTACTCATGCTGAAATGTGAATCATAACTTTGCCTGTAACATGTTTCCTACATGTAACATTTGTATGGCTCCCTAGTGCCTACAGAATGAAATCTAAAAATCTTAACAAAATTCCACAGTTATTTGTCCTGTACATTTAACTATTCTGCAGTGAAATCTAGATGTCTTTTCTGTGTTCAACAAATATTTTTCTTTCTTATTTTTATCTGTGCTTTTACTGTCTCCTGAAATTCTTGTTTACTCCATCTTGAGTACATTATTTCCATCTTAAGACTATCTTTTTTATGAAGTTTTCTGATGCTCTCAAAAAGCTTTATTTTTTTCCTTTGAACTTATGTACTTAGCACTCTCATGGCAATTAACCTTACAGTTTATTTTTTATTCTTTATTTATTCTATTTTTATTATTTCTTATAAATTTATACCATCCTCTAATCAGGTTGTAAGTAACAGGAAGTCAGAGTTTATGTCCTATCTTTGATTTTATGTAGTAAGATCTTAGTTGAAATGCATTGACCTCTTGCTAAGAAGACTAATTGAATTGTTCCTCTAAGTCTCTACTTGTTTCATTTTCATCTTCAGAGCAATGATACTCTGAGCAATTGCTGAGGTCCATCCTCAGCAGAGTCCAGGGATACCCTCAGAATGAACGCTGTTGGCAAGAGCAGAGGAAAAAAAAAGAGAGAGAGAGAAATAATGACATGGGGAGACCAAGCATAGGTGAAGCAAGGCCCATAACTTATTTTCAAAAGGAGCTTTTATACCCTGACTTGTACATAGAGGGAAATGAAAGATTCAAGGTCATGCAGAGTCAGCCCAAACACTCCAGCAGTTTTTCCCTTATTGAAACCAGGATTTTTTTTTTCTGTATGCCTTTCCATAAACAAGGGTCTTATGTTATGCACATTATCTTCTGGCCTGGAGGCCTGTTGACATTTTATGATCCTTTTTTGATAAAGGTTGATCAAACAGAAAACTTGTTTTCCCTTGAAGTGTTTTTTTTTTTTTTTCTTTATATTTCTAATCTGTGTCAGCCTCAGAAAGTACTAAACAAAGTTACATTCTCATGGAGCAAAGGTGCAGTGGATTATAACAACAGAAAAAGAACTTATTAGCNGGAAAACTTATTTTCCCTTGAAGTGTTTTTTTTTTTTTTTCTTTATATTTCTAATCTGTGTCAGCCTCAGAAAGTACTAAACAAAGTTACATTCTCATGGAGCAAAGGTGCAGTGGATTATAACAACAGAAAAAGAACTTATTAGCTCAAAGGTCTGATATGGTTAATACCAAGGCTACTACTTGTTTTTCTTACATTCCAACTATATTAACTAATGCACTCTCGGGCACACAATGAATAAGGGATATGGGAACTTGGCAGCAAGCATTGGCTCAACAATGAAACCCTTCACCAGTATTATTTTAATAAAACTTTTTCACCCCTTGAAGGGCTCTATATTTTTAGAATGCTTAGGCTTCCTGTGTCATGGTTGGGATGTTGTGAACAAGCCTATGCATAGTTGCAAGAGTCTGGATAAACCTGCCAAGCAAGCTAGAATGCTAACAGGGGGGTTTGAATTGAAATGCTCCTTTCATGCCCTGGAGACTTATCAGTTAGAGCCATAAGTTGACCTTTTCCAGAGAAAGGTGATCGAGGATAGCCCCCTCTTAATGTCAGAATAGTTGGTGAAAGGCATAATATAGTAAACAGTAGACAGACAGATTTTGGTTTGGGGTAGATGCTCGAGCAGGTCCAGGGAGCCTCTTGAGTCCTGATCCACCTTGCCTGTGAGGTCTCCTCTGCATGACCTTGTCATGGGTGGGATCTCTGGTGCTGGCTCCCAGCAAGCAATCTTCAGGATATCATTGATGATAATCTAGTATCTGTAAGCTGTTTTCAATAGTATTTTAAAAATTGATGTCTATTGAGTAATCTGTTTCTAACATTAGAAGGAACATTAAAGCTCTTGGGAAAAGATAATATTTGCACATCAGCTCTCCCTTACTTTTAATTTGCTTTGTCTTCAAAAGAATTAGCCCTACTTGATTCCTTATAATATTTCAAACTACTTGACTTGTTATTCTACAAAACTACACAAGCTGGAATCAAGATTGTTGGGAGAAATATCAATCACCTCAGATATGCAGATGACACCACCCTTATGGCAGAAAGAGGAACTAAAAAGCCTCTTGATGAAAGTAAAAGAGGAGAGTGAAAAAGTTAGGTTAAAGCTCAACATTCAGGAAATGAAGATCATGGCATTCGGTTCCTTCACTTCATGGGAAATAGATGGGGAAACAATGGAAACAGTGTCAGACTTTATTTGGGGGGACTCCAAAATCACTGCAGATGGTGATTGCAGCCATGAAATTAAAAGACACTTACTCCTTGAAGGAAAAGTTATGACGAACCTAGATAGCATATTCAAAAGCAGAGACATTACTTTGCCAACNAATTTGCTCTCCTTTCCTGAGAGTAATATTCTAAAACAAACCAAAACAAACCCAAACTAAATCCAACCAAAAAAAGACAAAATAAACCCTGCAACAACAAATAGCTAACATTTGGGCACCTTTTCTATTTTCACAAAGAAAACTAAGCATCCTACTGAATATCTTCATAAACCCTGTGAGGTATTATTACTTCTATTTTGTGGATACAGAAACTGAGGCTCAAAGAAATTGTGTATGCTATAAAAGCTACAGAGAAAGTTAAAAGTAGAATGTGAGTCCAGGTCTATCAGACTCCAAAGCCTATTTTACAAGCCACCTTCCCTCTTTTTCCAGGTACTGTGAATCTGTTATTGTATACCCAGTGACTGGCATAGAGCCTGATACTTTAGGCATATGAAAGTGAAATTGAAAGTCAAGTCATTCAGTCGCGTCGGACTCTGTGACCCCATGGACTGTAGCCTAGGCTCCTCTGTCCATGGGATTGTCCAGTCAAGAGTACTGGAGTGGGTTGCCATTTCTTTCTCCAGAGGATCTTCCTGACCAGGGATCAAACCCGGGTCTCCTGCATTGTAGGCAGACGCTTTACCATTTGAGCCACCAGGGACCTGTGGTTTAGACATATGGGAAATGCCTAAAGTGACTTGATCCTACTCGATAGAGATATTCAGTTTGTTGAAGAGTTTTCTCCCAGTTCACCTAGGCACTTTAAATTAAATTTGGGATTCTTTTTAAAAAGTAAGAATTCCAAGAATTCAAACCCAAAGACCCTGTAGGTTTGGTACATAGACCAGTCTTGGTTGGGGACTTAATCCATGCAGTCACATGACAAGCTGGCAAATGGGAAAAGTGAGGGGCATTTTGCTGAATGATTGGAGTGAAGTGAGTAAGCAGGAAGAGGAAATGGATAAATTTGTTGTTGCTTCAGAGGTTAATGGAAAACAGTTTTGCTTTGCTGAGCATAATTCACTGCATAAGAGATGTAGCAAAGTTGCTTAACAAGGTCACTCAGCTCTGGGGAGATTTTTGATCTATACTCAATCAAATCCTTTCACCTGAAGTGGCTGGTCAGACCTTGTGAGTGGAGTCAACCAAATTAGTCACCCGAAATTCAAGTGCCTGGACTACACTTTCTTAGGATTTAATTCCTGTCACTGTCACACCCGGGAATGACACCACCTAATTGAGTGTACCTAGTAATGCCCAGAGGCTCTTCTGTGACAAGGCTCAGAGGACAACTATTTATCTTGTTTAGATTCAGATTATTCTCTGGGGAAAGGCATTTGTGACAGCAGAAAGAGCCAGCTTTGGAAAATAAGAAGGACTCCTACTACTGTATTACTTTCTAGATAAACAAAAAAAAAGGCATGATTTAAAAAAAATATATGGAAAGCATAAACATATGGTTAAGAATTAAGACCAGCATTGTTGGCCTTAACTGCCATTAAGGAGCAGAGTGCCCTGGCCCAATTCTGAGCCACTATGACTGTGTGGTGCTTCTACCGGATTCCAGAGTAATGGGATATTCCTGTTGTTCAGTCACTAAGTTGTATCCCACTCTTTGCCACCACGTGGACTGCAGCCAGGCTTCCCTGTCCTTTACTATCTCTTGGAGTTTGCTCAAACTCATGCCCACTGAGTAATGGGGTGAGATGTCAAAAACAGTCATAGTGATGTTGGATTATTTGCAGTCAACTCCCTGGAAATCCTTTAACCAACCTATTTTAAATATTATGATAGAGAACTGTGATGACATGTCTTGTCTGTGTGTGTGTTAGTCTCTCAATCATTTCAGAATCTTTGTGGACCCATGGACCATAACCTGTCAGGCCCCTGACTCCTCTGTTCATGGAATTCTCTTGACGAAAATATTGGAGTGGGTTGCCATTCCCCTCTCCAGGGGATCTTTCTGACCTAGGGATGGAACCTGGGTCTCAAGGATTTCAGGTAGATTTTTTACCAGGGAAACCTGATGACATGTCTTGCTGATTCTATTTCTGCATGTATTACAGAACACTGACTACAAACAATGATGCTAAAAAAAGACTTGTTTCTGTTGCATTAGATCTATTGACTGCATAAGGGACAACTCAATTCTTCAATAGCTGTCACCACCATCTTGGCTGAAGAATTGGGTTTAATTACATACTTCTGACCTGAACTATGGAGACTGTATTGTCCTAACTTTTATCTCCCATGCCAATTATTCCTACTCATGCTGAAATGTGAATCATAACTTTGCCTGTAACATGTTTCCTACATGTAACATTTGTATGGCTCCCTAGTGCCTACAGAATGAAATCTAAAAATCTTAACAAAATTCCACAGTTATTTGTCCTGTACATTTAACTATTCTGCAGTGAAATCTAGATGTCTTTTCTGTGTTCAACAAATATTTTTCTTTCTTATTTTTATCTGTGCTTTTACTGTCTCCTGAAATTCTTGTTTACTCCATCTTGAGTACATTATTTCCATCTTAAGACTATCTTTTTTATGAAGTTTTCTGATGCTCTCAAAAAGCTTTATTTTTTTCCTTTGAACTTATGTACTTAGCACTCTCATGGCAATTAACCTTACAGTTTATTTTTTATTCTTTATTTATTCTATTTTTATTATTTCTTATAAATTTATACCATCCTCTAATCAGGTTGTAAGTAACAGGAAGTCAGAGTTTATGTCCTATCTTTGATTTTATGTAGTAAGATCTTAGTTGAAATGCATTGACCTCTTGCTAAGAAGACTAATTGAATTGTTCCTCTAAGTCTCTACTTGTTTCATTTTCATCTTCAGAGCAATGATACTCTGAGCAATTGCTGAGGTCCATCCTCAGCAGAGTCCAGGGATACCCTCAGAATGAACGCTGTTGGCAAGAGCAGAGGAAAAAAAAAGAGAGAGAGAGAAATAATGACATGGGGAGACCAAGCATAGGTGAAGCAAGGCCCATAACTTATTTTCAAAAGGAGCTTTTATACCCTGACTTGTACATAGAGGGAAATGAAAGATTCAAGGTCATGCAGAGTCAGCCCAAACACTCCAGCAGTTTTTCCCTTATTGAAACCAGGATTTTTTTTTTCTGTATGCCTTTCCATAAACAAGGGTCTTATGTTATGCACATTATCTTCTGGCCTGGAGGCCTGTTGACATTTTATGATCCTTTTTTGATAAAGGTTGATCAAACAGAAAACTTGTTTTCCCTTGAAGTGTTTTTTTTTTTTTTTCTTTATATTTCTAATCTGTGTCAGCCTCAGAAAGTACTAAACAAAGTTACATTCTCATGGAGCAAAGGTGCAGTGGATTATAACAACAGAAAAAGAACTTATTAGCTCAAAGGTCTGATATGGTTAATACCAAGGCTACTACTTGTTTTTCTTACATTCCAACTATATTAACTAATGCACTCTCGGGCACACAATGAATAAGGGATATGGGAACTTGGCAGCAAGCATTGGCTCAACAATGAAACCCTTCACCAGTATTATTTTAATAAAACTTTTTCACCCCTTGAAGGGCTCTATATTTTTAGAATGCTTAGGCTTCCTGTGTCATGGTTGGGATGTTGTGAACAAGCCCTTGCATAGTTGCAAGAGTCTGGATAAACCTGCCAAGCAAGCTAGAATGCTAACAGGGGGGTTTGAATTGAAATGCTCCTTTCATGCCCTGGAGACTTATCAGTTAGAGCCATAAGTTGACCTTTTCCAGAGAAAGGTGATCGAGGATAGCCCCCTCTTAATGTCAGAATAGTTGGTGAAAGGCATAATATAGTAAACAGTAGACAGACAGATTTTGGTTTGGGGTAGATGCTCGAGCAGGTCCAGGGAGCCTCTTGAGTCCTGATCCACCTTGCCTGTGAGGTCTCCTCTGCATGACCTTGTCATGGGTGGGATCTCTGGTGCTGGCTCCCAGCAAGCAATCTTCAGGATATCATTGATGATAATCTAGTATCTGTAAGCTGTTTTCAATAGTATTTTAAAAATTGATGTCTATTGAGTAATCTGTTTCTAACATTAGAAGGAACATTAAAGCTCTTGGGAAAAGATAATATTTGCACATCAGCTCTCCCTTACTTTTAATTTGCTTTGTCTTCAAAAGAATTAGCCCTACTTGATTCCTTATAATATTTCAAACTACTTGACTTGTTATTCTACAAAACTACACAAGCTGGAATCAAGATTGTTGGGAGAAATATCAATCACCTCAGATATGCAGATGACACCACCCTTATGGCAGAAAGAGGAACTAAAAAGCCTCTTGATGAAAGTAAAAGAGGAGAGTGAAAAAGTTAGGTTAAAGCTCAACATTCAGGAAATGAAGATCATGGCATTCGGTTCCTTCACTTCATGGGAAATAGATGGGGAAACAATGGAAACAGTGTCAGACTTTATTTGGGGGGACTCCAAAATCACTGCAGATGGTGATTGCAGCCATGAAATTAAAAGACACTTACTCCTTGAAGGAAAAGTTATGACGAACCTAGATAGCATATTCAAAAGCAGAGACATTACTTTGCCAACTAAGGTCTGTCTAGTCAAGGCTATGGTTTTTACAGTGGTCATGTATGGATGTGAGAGTTGGATTGTGAAGAAAGCTGAGCACTGAAGAATTGATGCTTTTGAACTGTGATGTTGGAGAAGACGCTTGAGTCCCTTGGACTGCAAGGAGATCCAACCAGTCCATTCTGAAGCAGATCAACCCTGGGATTTCTTTGGAAGAAATGATGCTGGAGCTGAAACTCCAATACTTTGGCCACCTCATGCGAAGAGTTGGCTCATTGGAAAAGACTCTGATGCTGGGAGGGATTGGGGGCAGGAGGAGAAGGGGACGACGGAGGATGAGATGGCTGGATGGCATCACTGACTCGATGGGCGTGAGTCTGAGTGAACTCCGGTAGTTGGTGATGGACAGGGAGGCCTGGCGTGCTGCAATTCATCGGATCACAAAGAGTCGGACATGACTGAGCGACTGAACTGAATTGAACTGAACTCACGCTTTGTTGAAAATGATAAATCAAACCAATTTTCCTATAATTTTACATATATTACTCTGGGAAGAACTAGAAAATAAGACTGTATCCAGTAACGCTTCTATGTTTCATTTGCTGCTGTTTTCATTGATGTTCTCAGCATTCTTTTCCAGCATTTAAATACTCCAGAGTGAAACTGAATCTGTGAATTACAGTAGTCTGCAACTATACAGAGACTCCTTTGAAGAACTGTAGCATTTCAAATGCAAATGAAATAAAAATTAATTTTAGAGACAGTCATGTTTCAGTAGAATACACAGGGCAAGAGCTTGCTAAATGTTCAATGGAGACTTTAGTAATACCTAATTCTCTCAGGTTTACTAGCCTGAATTTTAAAAATATATCTCAGAACTAAAGTAAAGTTTCGAGTAGAAACATAAATTGGAATTAACCTTAATTTTAAAATTACTGTTCAAAATTAGTATATCAGTTTAAAAACAATGATTCAAGCTCTCCATGTACTATGCTATGCTGTGCTTAGTCAGTCAGTTGTGTCCAAATATCGGCTACCTCATGGACTGGAGCCCACCAGATATCTCTGTCCATGGGGATTCTCCAGGCAATAATACCGGAGTCAGTTTCCATGCCCTCTTCCAGGGGATCTTCCCAAACCAAGGATCAAACCCAGATCGTCCAAACTGTAGGTGGGAGAGCCACCTACTGTCTGAGCCACCAGGGAAGTCCCAAGCTTTCCATATAAACTCTTAAATATCTAATATTGTCTTTTGTTTTGTACTTGGAGAAACAACAAAACCTATTCATTATACGAAATTATTAACTTGCTTAAGTCATTTGTGACGATATTTTATTTTGCCACTTTTATAATCCAGACACTTTTAGGGTTGTCTAGGACAACTAATTATTTTGAAGAAAAAGAAAAAAAAATTATTCATTGTTAAGCATAGACTAGATAACATTATTTTTAGACTGAGCAAGCTCTCTGAATTACAACTTGGCAGTGAGTTTATTTTTGTATATTTGTAGTTACCATGAAGAAAAAAAGGAGATTGTATATATATTCCTGATGATGTTAGAACTTTTGTATTTGCCAGCCTAGTGAAGTTTTGAGTTGTTGTCATAACAGACTTTTTGTAAACTCAAATTCCTTTATCACTTTACCCTTTAGTGGAATATAGCAGAAAAAAATAACGACCTTTCAAATAAACATAAACTAATTTTAGAACAGCTTCTACTTGCTCTAGAAACTTTGAGACTTTCTGCAGGAACAGTGTCTGGAGACCAAGGCTAGCTGGTGTAATAGTTATCCACTCAGGATGCCAGGCATTCTTACTGGGTGTTGGCTACTTAACAGCCATGTGATACTGTAGTGTGCAGAAGGTTTTGGAATGTGCTTAGGGACATTGCTTCAAAATTGTTATTGTCACAAGGTAGATCTTAGAAGTAGTAAGTAGAGGTTACCATAGGACTTTCCCTTTGAGAAAGCTCACAGACCACCGATACTGGAGATGTTCAACAAGATTTAACAGAAAAATCCCATGAAGAGAGGAGCCTGTTGGGCTCCAGTCCATGAGGTCACAAGAGTTGGACACAACTTAGTAAACAACAAAATACAGCATAATGATTTGATTTTCATATATGGCGAAAAATGACCACCACAGTAAGTCAACACCCATTACCATACATAGCTACAATTTTTGTTCTTGTGATTAGGACTACTTGAGATCTACTCTCCTACAGATTTCAAATATACAATACAGTGTTATTAAATATGTTCATTTTGCTATATATTTTAGTCTGATGTTTTATTTAATTATAACTGGAAGTTTATAACTTTTGATCCACTAACCATTTAATTCTAGCTCCCTCCCACCCCTTGCCTTTGGGAACTACCAATCTGTTCTCAGTACTTATGAGCTTGATTTTTTGTTTGCTTGTTTGTCTTTGGATTACACATACAAATGATATCATACAGTGCTTGTCTTTCTCTTATTTAATTTAGCATAGCACCCTCAATGTCCATTCATGTTGTTGTAAATGGCAAGATTTCATTCTCTTTTTCTGTCTGAACATATACACAGACATATGTTTATACATTTCTATATGTATATATTAATTCTTTTTTAATTCAATCATCAACTGACAGATACTTGTCCATACTTCAGCTATTGTAAATAATGTTAATATAAACATAGTGGTACATTTACCTTTCAAATTAGCATTTTATTTGGAAAAAAGAAGAAGTTGAATTTCTGGATAATATGGTAATTCTGTCTTTATGGTTTGAGAAATCTCTGTGCTATTTTCCATAGTAATTGTACCAGTTTATATTCACACCAACAGTCCACAAGTGTTCCCCTTGCTCCATATCCTTGCCAAACTTGTTATTTCTTACCTTTGACTAACAGCCATTCTAAAAGTTGAGCAATGATTTATCATTGTCATTTTGACTGTCGGTTCCAAGATTATTTGTAATAAAAACATCTGTTCATATATCTCTTAGATAAATAATGTTTGTTTTAAAAACCAATTATTTATCTCAATTTTTATAAAATTATAAAAAATGCATAGTTGGCAATGTTTTAATGAACTGAAAACAATCTCAGCTTTTATTTTCTTATAAAAATCAGACTATTCTTTAAGTATATTAAAAGTAATTTGATCTTTCTGGTAATCAAAGCTAAACCAGATTAGATCTGATAGACAGACTGTCTGAAGAAATATGGAAGGAGGTTCATGACACTGTACAGGAGGCAGGGATCAAGAAGATACCCAAGAAAGATAAATGCAAAAAGGTTAAATGGTTGTCTGAGGAGGCTTTACAAATAGCTGTAAAAGAAGAGAAGCAAAAGGAAAAAGAGAAAAGGAAAGATATACCCATTTGAATGCAGAGTTCCAAAGAATAGCAAGGAGAGATAAGAAAGCCTTCCTCAGTGATCAATGGAAAGAAATAGAGGAAAACAATAGAAAAGAAAAGTCTAGAGATCTCTTCAAAAACCTAGAGATAACAAGGGAACATTTCATGCAAAGATGGGCCCAATGAACGACAGAAATGGTATGGACCTAACAGAAGCAGAAGATATTAAGAAGAGGTGGTAAGAATACACAGAGGAACTGTACATAAAAGATCTTCACAACCCAGAAAATCACGGTGATACGATCGCTCATCTAGAGCCAGACATCCTGGAATGTGATCAAGTGGGCCTTAGGAAGGATTACTATGAACAAAGCTAGTGGAGGTGATGGAATTTCAGTTGAGCTATTTCAAATTCTAAAAGATGATGCTATGAAAGTGCTGCACTCAATATAACAGCAAATTTNTAAAAGATCTTCACAACCCAGAAAATCACGGTGATACGATCGCTCATCTAGAGCCAGACATCCTGGAATGTGATCAAGTGGGCCTTAGGAAGGATTACTATGAACAAAGCTAGTGGAGGTGATGGAATTTCAGTTGAGCTATTTCAAATTCTAAAAGATGATGCTATGAAAGTGCTGCACTCAATATAACAGCAAATTTGGAAAACTCAGTAGTAGCCACAGGACTGGAAAAGATCAGTTTTCATTCTAATCCCAAAGAAAGGTAATGCCAAATAATGTTCAAACTATCACACTATTGCACTATCTCACAAACAAGTAAGTTCAGTTCAGTCGCTCAGTTGTGTCCAACTCTTTGCGACCCCATGAATCACATCACGCCAGGCCTCCCTGTCCATCATCTACTCCCAAGTTCACTCAGACTCACGCCCACTGAGTCAGTGATGCCATCCAGCCATCTCATCCTCTGGTGTCCCCTTCTCCACATGCCCCCAATACCTTCCAGCATCAGAGTCTTTTACAATGAGTCAACCCTTCGCATGAGGTGGCCAAAGTACTGGAGCTTCAGCTCCAGCATCATTCCTTCCAAAGAAATCCCAGGGACGATTTCCTTCAGAATGGACTGGTTGGATCTCCTTGCAGTCCAAGGGACTGTCAACAGTCTTCTTTCTCCAACACCACAGTTCAAANCACTGCAGATGGTGACTGCAGCCATGAAATTAAAAGACGCTTACTCGTTGGAGGAAAAGTTATGACCAACCTAGATAGCATATTCAAAACCAGAGACATTACTTTGCCGACTAAGCTGCATCTGGTCAAGGCTATGGTTTTTCCAGTAGTCATGTATGGATGTGAGAGCTGTACTGTGAAGAAGGCTGAGTGCCAAAGAATTGCTGCTTTTGAACTGTGGTTTTGGAGAAGACTGTTGAGAGTCCCTTGGACTGCAAGGAGATCCAACCAGTTCCTTCTGAAGGAGATCAGCCCTGGGATTTCTTTGGAAGGACTGATGCTAAAGCTGAAACTCNTCCAGTAGTCATGTATGGATGTGAGAGCTGTACTGTGAAGAAGGCTGAGTGCCAAAGAATTGCTGCTTTTGAACTGTGGTTTTGGAGAAGACTGTTGAGAGTCCCTTGGACTGCAAGGAGATCCAACCAGTTCCTTCTGAAGGAGATCAGCCCTGGGATTTCTTTGGAAGGACTGATGCTAAAGCTGAAACTCCAGTAGTTTGGCCACCTCATGAGAAGAGTTTACTCACTGGAAAAGACTCTGATGCTGGGATTGGGGGCAGGAGGAGAAGGGAACGACAGAGGATGAGATGGCTGGATGGCATCACTGACTCGATGGGAGTGAGTCTGAGTGAACTCTGGGAGTTGATGTTGGACACAGAGGCCAGGCATGCTGCGATTCATCGGGTCGCAAAGAGTCAGACACGACTGAGTGACTGAACTGAACTGAAACCCTATTTAAAGAAATAACGTCTTAAAGCATCCTTAACCTAGCAAAGGAAACAGATATCAAAATCCTGAGAGCACTGAGAGTGCCAAACAAGATGAACTCACAGAGACACAAGCTAAGACTCATGATAACTGAAATTTAAAATCTAAAGACTAAAATTTAAAAGTTATAGAATAAAAACAGTTATGCACATAACAATATAGACTGATATTTTCATCAGAAACCATAGGGACCAGATGGATCTGATACAATACATTCAAAGTGATGAAAGGAAAAAGGAGCAGTTATAGTCAAGAATGCTCAACCCAGCAAGATTATTATCAGAACTGAAGGAAGATATTTTTCCCAGACAAACAAAATCAAGAGGAGTTTATCATCACTAAACTGTCCTTATAAAAAATGTTTAAAATTACCAGTTCAGTTCAGTCACTCAGTCGTGTCTAACTCTGCAACCCCATAGACTACAGCACGCCAGGCTTCCCTGTCCATCACCAACTCCTGGAGCTTGCTCAAACTCATGTCCATTGAGTCGGTGATGCCATTCAACCATCTCATCTTCTGTCATTCCCTTCTCCTCCTGCCTTCAATCTTTCCCAGCATCAGGGGCTTTTCCAATGAGTCAGTTCTTCACATCAGGTGGCCAGAGTATTGGAGTTTCAGCTTCATCATCAGTTCCTCCAATCAATATTCAGGACTGATTTCCTTTAGGATGGACTGGTTGGATCTCCTTGCAGTCCAAGGGACTCTCAAGAGTCTTCTCCATTACCACACTTCAAAATCATCAATCCTTCAGCACTCAGCTTTTTTTATGGTCCAACTCTGACATCCATACATGACTACCGGAGAAACAATAGCTTTGACTAGATGGACCTTTGTTGGCAAAGTAATGTCTTTGCTTTGTAATAGGCTTTTTAGGTTGGTCATGGCTTTTCTTCCAAGGAGCAATCATCTTTTAATTTCACAGCTGCAGTCACCATCTGCAGTGATTTTAGAGCCCCTCCAGACCCCCTACTCCCCCCCAAATAAAAGTCTGTCACTGTTTCCACTGTTTCCCCATATATCTGCCATGAAGTAATAGGACCAGATGCCATGATCTTACTGTCATGATTACTGAGTTTTAAGCCAACTTTTCCACTCTCCTCTTTCACTTTCATTAAGAGGTTTTTTAGTTCTTCTTCACTTTCTGCCATAAGGGTGGTGTCATCTACTTATCTTAGGTTATAAAAGAACTTATTGGCATGGGAAACAAAAGGCCCAGATAGAAATAAGAAAATTATCAAAGAAACAATCTCATTGTTAAAAGAAAACATGTCATAAATGTAGTGAATCAATCATCTATAAAGGTAGTATAAATGCTTAAAGACAGTAGTAATAAAGTTGAGGTATGGAAGGTGGCAGAGGAGTAAAATGGGAAGATTCTCAGCATCCTCACAAATACATCAAAAACTCATCAATATATGGAACAAGTACCATAAAGCCACCTGTAGGTGACAGCAGAAGACCTCAGGCCTTCAGAGGGGCAAGCTAACATCCCTAGAATGAAGTAGAGGAGAGGATGGAGACATAAAAAAGGGAAAAGATGGAAAACTAATGGATGAGAGCTTGTGCCCCAGTGGAGGGAAGGAGTCCTGAAGCAAGAAGAATCCTTGTGCACTGGGAAGCTCCCTCACAGGTAGGCCTAAGGGGGAGCTGCATAATCTTGGAAAACTGGGAAAAACAAGGACTTAGAGGGCAGAAAACAGAGAAAGTTGCATGTCTCAGGCCATAAACAGCTCACAGACTGTAGCCCCAACCAGATGGTGGGCTCAGGGAACTGAGAGAAGCCCACAGAAGTCCTGCAGCACAGAGAATGTACATGGGGTGCTGACAGAGGTGCAGCACACAAAACCTCTCCAGTGCACACAAACCTTATGGCATAGAGGGCAGGCCCGAGGGGCCTAGAAAGGCATGGCATGCAAAACTTTCCAGCCCACAGATATCTTGTAGTACAAAGGTTGGATTCGGAGAGCTGAAAGAACATGCAATCCCTGTGACATACAGGACAGGCCAATGAGATGAGACAAGTGTACCCAAGCCCCATGAAACAGAGGGTGAGCTCAGGTGGCTGAGGAGGGCCCACACAAGTCTCTGCAATGCAGAGAGCAGGGTTGGGGAGCCAAGAAAAGATCCACACAAGCTCCTAAGAAGCAAAGTTCAGCCTTCAGTCCAGGGAGGTACCAGGGAACAGAAACACCAGGAAAGATTCCAGGGAGAAGTAGGGGGCTGACAGAGATGGGAATACCAGACCACTTTACCTGCCTCCTGAGAAATCTGTATGCAGATCAAGAAGCAACAGTTAGAACTGGATAGGAAGCAATGTACTGTTTCTAAATTGTGAGAGGAATACGTCAAAGCTGTATATTGTCACGCTATTTGTTGAACATACGTGCAGAGTTGAGTTCAGTTCAGTCACTCAGTAGTGTCCAACTCTTTGTGACCCCAAAAATCACAGAACGCCAGGCCTCCTTGTCCATCACNTAGGAAGCAATGTACTGTTTCTAAATTGTGAGAGGAATACGTCAAAGCTGTATATTGTCACGCTATTTGTTGAACATACGTGCAGAGTTGAGTTCAGTTCAGTCACTCAGTAGTGTCCAACTCTTTGTGACCCCAAAAATCACAGAACGCCAGGCCTCCTTGTCCATCACGAACCCCCGGAATTCACCCAAACTCATGTCTATCAAGTTGGTGATGCCATCAAGCCATCTCATCCTATGTTGTTCCCTTCTCCTCCTGCCCCCAATCATCACCAGAATCAGAGTCTTTTCCAATGAGTCAGCTCTTTGCATGAGGTGGCCAAAGTATTGGAGTTTCAGCTTCAGCATCAGTCCTTCCAACGAACACCCAGGACTGATCTCCTTTAGGATGGACTGGTTGGATTTCCTTGCAGTCCAAGGGACTCCCAAGAGTCTTCTACAACACCACAGTTCAAAGGCATCAATTCTTCAGTGCTCAGCTTTCTTCATAGTCCAACTCTCACATCCATACATGACTACTGGAAAAACCATAGCCTTGACTAAACGGACCTTTGTTGGCAAAGTAATGTCTCTGCTTTTTAATATGCTACCTAGTTTGGTCATAACTTTCCTTCAAAGTTGTAAGCGTCTTTAAATTTCCTGGCTGCAATAACCATCTGCAGTGATTTTGGAGCCCCCAAAAGTAAAATCTGACACTGTTTCCACTGTTTCCCCATCTATTTCCCATGAAGTGATGAGACCAGATACCATGGTCTTCGTTTTCTGAATGTTGAGCTTTAAGCCAACTTTTTCCCTCTCCACTTTCACTTTCATTAAGAGGCTTTTTAGTTCCTCTTCACTTTCTGTCATAAAGGTGGTGTCATCTGCATGTCTGAGGTTATTGATATTTCTACTGTCAATCTTGATTGCAATTTGTGCTTCTTCCAGCCCAGCGTTTCTCATGATGTACTCTGCATAGAAGTTAAATGAGCAGGGTGACAATATACGGCCTTGATGTACTCCTTTTCCTATTTGGAATCAGTCTGTTGTTCCATGTAATTCAGCCATAAAAATGAACACATTTTCATCAGTTCTAATGAGGTGGATGAACCTAGAACCTGTTATACAGAGTGAAGTCTATCAGAAATATATATATAAATATCATATACTAATGTATGCATATGAAATCTAGAAAGATGATGCTGATAAATTTATTTGCAGGGACGCAATGGAGAAACAGACTTAGCGAACAGATTTAGATACACCAGTGTTGGGGGGGTGCGAGGAGAAAGGAGAATGGGAGATGTATGGAACATGGAAGCTTACAATACCATATGTAAAATAGATAGCCAGTGAGAATCTACTGCATGATTCAGGAAATACAAACAGAGGCACTGTAACAATCTCGGTTGGAATTTGGAGAGAGATGGGAGGGAGGTTTAGGCGGGAAGGGACATGCTTTTATTTATGGCTGATTCTTATTGATATTTGAGAGAAAACAGCAAAATTCTGAAAAGCAATTATCCTGCAATTAAAATAAATAAATAAATAACTAGATAAAATTAAAAAAATAAATTTTAAAAAGAAACATCACACACACACACAAAATAAAGTCATATCATCTATATCTAACATAATAGTTAATAATAGTTAAATGACATGTAAAATAAGATTTAAAATATGATGTCAAAAACATAAAATGTTAAAGTTTAAAAATGAAAGCTTAAATGATCATCAACTTAGATTGCTTTATACATAGGTTGTTATATATGAACTTCATGGTAACCTCAAAAGAGAAAAATAACCTATAACAGATACATGGAAAATAAAGAGAAAGAAATACAAACATAATCTTAAAGATAGTCATCAATCACAAGGAAGAGAACAAGAAAAAAAGAAAAGATCAAAGAAGAACTACAAAAACAACAGGAAAACAACAACATGGCTGTAAGTACGTAATCATCAATTAAAATAAACTGAAATTAACAAAATGTTCCAATTAAGACATAGGGTAACAATGAATAAAAAACAAGATCCTATGCTGCCTATGAGAGAATCACTTCAGATCTTAAGATACAAACAGACTAAAAATGAAGGGGTGGGAAAACATTGCTCTTGTGGTAGAGTCATTCAGTCATTTCCCACTCTTTGCAGCTCCATGGACTGCAGCATGCCAGATTTCCCTGTCCATCCCCATCTCCAGGAGATTGCTCAAAATCCTATGCTTTGTGNGATACAAACAGACTAAAAATGAAGGGGTGGGAAAACATTGCTCTTGTGGTAGAGTCATTCAGTCATTTCCCACTCTTTGCAGCTCCATGGACTGCAGCATGCCAGATTTCCCTGTCCATCCCCATCTCCAGGAGATTGCTCAAAATCCTATGCTTTGTGTCAGTGATGCCATCTAACCATCTCATCCTCTGTCATTCCCTTCTCCTCCTGCCTTCAATCTTTCCCAGCATCAGGGGCTTTTCCAAAGACTCAAATCAGCTGGCCAAAGTGGTAGAGCTTCAGCCTCAGCATAAGTCCCTCCAATGAATATTCAAGATTGATTTCCTTTAGAACTGACCGATTTGATCTCTTTGTAGTCCAAGGGACTCTCAAGAGTCTTCTCCAATACCACAGTTCAAAAGCATCAATTCTTTGGTGCTCACCTTTCTTTATGGTGCAACTGTCACATCCATACACGACTACTGGAAAAACCACAGCTTGAAATACATGGCCCTTTGTCAGCAAAGTGATGTCTCAGCTTTTTAATATGCTGTTTAGGTTTGTCATAGCTTTTCTTCCAAGGAGCAGATGTCTTTTAATTTCATGGCTGTAGTCACCATCTGCAGTGATTTTGGAGCACAATGAAAAAAAAAAAAAAAAGTCTGTCATTGTTTCCCCATTTATTTACTATGAAATGATGGGACCAGATGCCATGATCTTTATTTTTTGAATGTTGACTTTTAAGCCAGGTTTTTCACTCTCCTCTTCCATTTCCATTTTTGGTTCTTCCTCTATTTCTGCCATAAGGGTGATGTCATCTGCATATCTGAGGTTATGGAAATTTCTCTCAGCAAACTTGATTCCAGCTTTTGCTCAACATTTCATTTGATACACTCTGCATATAAGTTAAGCAAGAGGGTGACAATATACAGCCTTGACGTACTCCTTTCCCAATGTGGAACCAGTCTGTTGCTCCATGTCCAGTTCTGTTGGCTTCTTGACTTGCATACAGATTTCACAGAAGGTTAAAAAGTTTCACTGGTATTAAGAATTCTCCACGGTTTGTTGTGATCCACACAGTCAAGGATTTCTGGTTCAATGAAGCAGAAATAGATGGTTTTCTAGAATTCTTTGCTTTATCTATGATCCAACAGATGTTGTCAGTTTGAACTCTGGTTTCTCTGCCATTTCTAAATCAAGCTTAAACATCTGGAAGTTCTCATTTCTGATAGCTTATGGTGAAATATGTCAGATTCATGATCTCCAAAGAGGGAGATTTTAGCATCAGGACCAGGGATTAGACTTGATCACTCAAGAGTTTTGTGTAGCAGAGTTGTATTAAAGTATAAAAAAGGACAGAGAAAGCTTCTGACATAGACATAGACATCTATCAGAAAGGGGATGGAGAGTTTCCCCCCTCACTAGTCTAAGCAGGGTAATTATATACTTTTAAAATTGGTTATTACAATAAATCAAAAGAATGTCTCAAGGTTGTAAAGATCTTACTAGACCCACTCCCACAATTCACATTTAAAGATGACAGGATTAGAACTAAAAATAGAAAGATTTTAACCAGAACCACTCCCATTATTCTCAGATAACAGGATTAGTCAGAAGGTTTTCAAAAAGCAGAAACTGTCCTCATGCTGAGGACATTGTTGTTATATAATCCTTAGTACAGAGTTCAAACTGAGTTGTTTGTTGTGTAATCATCAGTTCAAGACTTAAAGAAAATGATGTTTTATGTGACTCAAACTAAAGAATGTAGAGAGAGGGAAAAAAATGACATTTGTCTTTTCCTCCTCCTTGAGAATTCCAGACCCCTGTCATTTCTTTGAGAGCCTCAGACCCCTTTCTCCTCCTTAGGGACCCCAAAGTTCTTATCAATCTGCCTAAGAATTGACTCTCTCATCCCCCCCCTGTTTTTTAGAAGAATTATGTTTCCAAAGGAAAGGGACATCATTTTCATTCCACAACTACTTCCTGCTGTTGAGAGGGATTGTCCCTAAATCATTGAGGCAACATATTCTCCTCACCTTCATACTGAAGATCTCTGATCTAGGGGCCCCAAGTAATAGTTGGAGGAGGCTGTGACACTTTTAGGAATCTGGACAACCATTTGTAACTTAAAAACTTGCAGACAAATCCAGTTACACAGTTACAGATTCAGGGAGCAAATAGTAAAAACAGAACAGTTAGAATTATTAATGATTAAGATATTTTTCCCCATGGGGAGCTGATTAATGTTTCCCAAAGTGAGGTGATTGAAGCTTCAGGAGAATCCATAGGCTGAACCATCTTATTCATGTGTTTAGTGAAGTGAATAACGTTAGTACTCATATCTGGTACATATGTACAACATTGGGTATGAATAATAGCATAAATTCCTCCTTGTATGGCTGTTAGTATATATAAGGCCAATCTGTTTTCTAAAGCCCCCTTTCTAATTTGCATTTGTTCAGCACTAAGGGCTGAAATAGCTTTTTGATAATCTTGTAAACCCTGTTGAGTACACTTAGTCAGAGCATCAACTTGCAGCATAGCATCTGTACTTCCCACAGAGGGAAATATTGCAGTCAGATAATCATACCAGTGAACTACAGACCTTGCCCAGTGAGTTTTACAGTATAGCAGATTAGTAGGCTTCTCTGTAAGCTCTGAAAATATGAGGCCATGAGTAAAAGTTAGACCTAGGGTGCATCTCCCTATCCACTCAGGGAGAAGCCACACCCATAGATAAGAAGTACATATCTAATAAGTTCCATTTGGAGCAAACCAGCATTACTGATGGAGAAGGAAATGGCAACCCACTCCAGTATTCTTGCCTGAAGAATCCCAGGGTTGCGGGAACCTGGTGGGCTGCTGTCTATGGAGTCACACAGAGTCAAACATGACTGAAGCGACTTAGCAGCAGCAGCAACATTACTGAGGAATGCAGTCCCTATCAGTGCTTGGCCATGCAAAAGGAAGACCTGAACTTTTTATGTGCAGCAAAATATTCATTAAATCAAGTTAAAACATAATCAAAATTAAAAGTTACATTATGTCCATAGTTAAGGTACAATATGTTATACCAGTCCATCTTAAGATTGTTAGATGTCATCAGAGTTGAGGAAAGTATTTTCCTTGAAGTGGAGAAACCCACCATGGGAAGTCTTCAGTTGATGAAGAGGGGAGTACTCTGCTGACCCAGCAATTAGGCCAATTGTGGGATGCAGTGTAAGAATGAGCTCAGGACAGGAAGGTGTTGTCTTGAGGGTCAAACAGCAGACTTAGGACTTTTGGGGTCAGCAGAAGCAAGCCTACATAGATACTCAGGCACATCTCCATTCCTGGCTCTAACAGCTGTTTGTTTGACTCAAAGGCTGAATCTGGAGTTAACCTACTGGTAATGTCTGTTGTAAAGCTAAAAGCTGAGTAACAGTTAATTTTTAGGCTTCAGGATCTATGACAATATTTGTGCACAAAAACAGTCTGCCATAGAGAATAGTCCCATTTTGAGGGGCAGTTCGAGCCCTTATAAAGGTATGGGTAAAATTTAAACCAGTTGTCTTGTGTTTCCTGAGTTAGTTTCTGCAGATGTCTCTTAATAATGTCATTAGCCTTTTAAATTTTTTCTGAAGATTGGGGTCTCCAGGAACAGGGTAAGTGATATTCTATTCCTAGAGCTTTTGACACTCCTTGAGTAACAGCAGCTTTAAAGATGGAGCATTGTTGCTCTGAACTTTACAGTTTAAGATCCCACTTATATCATTAGTACACTAAGATTCTGTCCATTAATAAACTTATAGACTTTCTGTTCAGTTCAGTTCAGTCATGCAGTGGTGTCTGACACTTTGCAACCCCATGAATAGCCGCATGCCAGGCCTCCCTGTCCATCACCAGCTCTCGGAGTTCACCCAAACTCATGTCCATCAAGTCGGTGATGTCATCCAGCCATCTCATCCTCTGTCGTCCCCTTCTCCTCCTGCCCCCAATCCCTCCCAGCATCAGGGTCTTTGTCTATGAGTCAATTATTCGCATGATGTAGCCAAAGTATTGGAATTTCAGCTTCAACATCAGTCCTTCAAATGAACACCCAGGACTGATCTCCTTTAAGATGGACTGGTTGGATCTTCTTGCAGTCCAAGGTACTCTCAAGAGTCTTCTCCAACACCACAGTTCAAAAGGGTCAATTCTTCGGCACTCAGCTTTCTTCACAGTCCAACTCTTACATGCATACACGACCACTGGAGAAACCATAGCCTTAACTAGATGGACCTTTGTTGGCAAAGTATGTCTCTCCTTTACAATATGCTATCTAGGTTGGTCATAACTTTTCTTCCAAGGAGGAAACGTCTTTTAATTTCATTCCTGCAATCACCATCTGCAGGTGACTTGCCATCACCAAGTTCCAGGCAAGTGCCCCTAACCCGTAATCTAAATGTAGCAAT
Source organism: Neotragus moschatus (assembly GCA_006410615.1). Classification (NCBI taxonomy): domain Eukaryota; kingdom Metazoa; phylum Chordata; class Mammalia; order Artiodactyla; family Bovidae; genus Neotragus; species Neotragus moschatus. The sequence continues at coordinate 302,611 of SJYA01000858.1, forward strand.
AGGATATAATACCCAAGAATCCTCTCAGCTGTCTTAAAGATATAGGGAGAGGAGGATTTAACATAGGTTTAACTCTAGAAAGTACCCTTCAAATCAGTGACTGCAAATTTTTTGGCTCATTCAGGAATTTCAGACAATAAAGTATAATGATTAGGCACTTATTATTTGTATATCCTGGACAAGTCTCCACTTATCATTTGACTTTTTTTTTGCAGAGTCAGGGTTGCCGAGTCAGACACGACTGAGCGACTGAACTGAACTGAACTTATGGACTGTTACAGGGAATTAAAAATAGGAGTATTGTATGGACTGTTACATCATGAGAAATGCTGGGCTGGATGGAGCACAAGCTGGAATCAAGATTGCTGGGAGAAATATCAATAACTTTAGATATGCAGAAAACATCACCATTATGGCAGAAAGTGAAGAAGAACTAAAGAGCTTCTTGATGAAAGTAAAAGAGGAGAGTGAAAATGTTGGCTTAAAGCTCAACATTCAGAAAACTAAGATCATGGCATCCAGTCTCATCACTTTATGGCAAATAGATGGGGAAACAGTGGAAACAATGTCAGACTTTATTTTTGGGGGGAGGGGCTCCAAAATCACTGCAGATGGTGATTGCAGCCATGAAATTAAAAGATGCTTATTCCTTGGAAGGAAAGTTATGAGCAACTTAGACAGCATATTGAAAAGCAGAGACACTACTCTGTCAACAAAAGTCCATCTAGTCAAGGCTACGGTTTTTCCAGTAGTCATGTATGGATGTGAGAGTTGAACTATAAAGAAAGCTGAGTGATGAAGAATTGATGCTTTTGAACTGTGTTGTTGGAGAAGACTCTTGAGAGTCTCTTGGACTGCAAGGAAATCCAACCAGTCCATCTTAAAGGAGATCAGTCGTGGGTGTTCATTGGAAGGACTGATGCTGAACCACCAATTCTTTGGCCACCTAATGCCAAGAGCTGACTCATTGGAAAAGACCCTGATTCTGGGGAATTTTGAGGGCAGGACGAGAAGGGAACAACAGAGGAGGAGATGGTTGGGTGGCATCACCGACTCAATGGACATGAGTTTGGGTAAACTCCAGGAGTTGGTGATGGACAGAGAGGCCTGGCGTGCTGCAGTTCAGGGGCTGCAGAGTCAGACACGACTGAGCGACTGAACTGAACTGAATTTATGGACTGTTACAGGGAATTAATAGTCCTTGATCCTTTAAATTTTCAATGATGGGTTTTAAATCTTCCTTAATGTCTACTTTAGTGGGTACTGCTTTTTATGTGGAAATAGGTGACAGTCTTTTTGCTTGATAACAACAGGAAAAACATTTTGTGCTTAACCCAGTTTTTCCATCAGACCACACTGTAAGATTTACATTTTGTTCAATTAAAAAGAGCTGGTTACATATATTGAAAATGGAGGCCTGGACCTTACTCAGTATATCTTTACCCAGAAGTGGTGAGGGAGACTCTGGCACAATCAGAACTCTGTGAGAAAATAGCACAGAGTCCCAGCTGCAGCTTAAAGGACAACTGAAATAACAACTTTTGGCTCATCCAGACAGTCCCATTATGGTAGTGGTTTGGGAGGAAGGCGGACCAGGACCTCAATGAGTGTGGAGAAATTTGCCTGAGTGTCCAAAAGAAAATTGATTGATTGGCCCCACAGTTACTAATACTTGGGGTTCCTCAGGTGTAATTAGGATGGGAGCTTGTGTAAGGAACCCCAGGGACCTTCAGTCTTGATTGTCTTGAGAGTCCAACCTTTGGAGCCTACACTTCAGGGGGCAGTCTCTTCTCTAGTATGGTCCTTTGCAGACTGGACACAGAGCCAGGGGTGGCTTAGATGTCTGTGAGCAATCCCACTTGTGATTCTCCTCCTTTCCACAGTAATAACAAGCCCATCCGTTTTCACCTGAGTTTCTCTGGGCATTTTTCTCAGTCTGTTTCAGAGCATATCTAACAGCCATTGTTGGGGCATCAGTCTTTTGCCTGGTTCTTGTATGCCTCCTATTTTCCTTCTCATATTTTCTACCATAATACACTGTATGAGTCCCAGCTGCAAGTTTTTCTAAAGACTGATTTGGTCCAAATGCCTATTTTCCTAACTTATGGTAGATATTTGGAGCTGACTGAGTGAGAAGTCTTTAAAGATTATTACTCCTTATGCAATTTCAGGATCAATGTCAGTAAACTTGTGGAGGGTCTCCCATATAGTTTATCTAAGAATTTACCAAGAGTTTCTTTTCCTCCCATTCTATGTCATTCAGCTTAGGATAGTTTAAAATATTAGTGTGTGCTCTCTTGAGTCCTTCAAGAATACATACAGGAAATTTGTTCTGATCCCACTCTCTTTTAGCCATGTTATAGCTCCAGTCTGCCTCTGTCATGAGAACTGCTTGGTTCCCAGTAGGGAGGAGGGTTATTTCATATTTCCTCTTTTCCCTTGTCTCATGCCCAAGCCATTCATCTCTAAAAGTAGCAGCTTCCCTGAAACTCGAGTTTTTGAGTTACAGGCCAGTGTCTGCCCTAGGCATACATTATAAGTGTGCTAGTCACTCAATCGTGTCAAACATTTTGTGACTCCATGGACTGTAGCCTACCAGGTCTTTCTGTCCATGGAATTCTCAAGGCAAGAATACTGGAGTGGGTCGCCAAGCCCTAGGTAGTGGGCTGCTATCTCTCTAAGTAAGGTCATAAAGTAAAGTTTGTCCTGTAAAGGTTTCTATGTACTTTATGGATCTTCTAAATAGTCTTGACCCCAAATAGGACTGTTTGAATTTCTACTGAAACTGAGGCAACCGCTCCTAGAGCCTGTTCAGTTGAGAGCCCCAGATACATAGGAAGAGTAAGAGAGGAGGAGGGAGTTGGAGGTTTCACACCCAAATATGTAACGTTAGGACACAAGTCTGGCATGTCTTGCAGAGAGATAAAGAGCAACATATATGGCACTTCTACCCATTTCCCTTGTTTTCTACAGAGCTGATCTAGTTGTAAAACAGTATGGTATGGTAATTAAGAGCCCCTTCAAATGGCCAGCATTCCCTATCTTCCAAAAGATACTGTGGCCATTCAGTATCACAGAAGATCAGGTATGTCTTTTTTTTTTTTTTTTTTTTTAACTCTGGGAATCAAACTTGTCCCAGGTTTTTTTTTTTTTTTTTTTTTTTCTTTTTTAATTACATTTTAAAGAGTGGTTCTGAAACTGTTAGTTTCCTTCTGTAAGAGAGAAAAAAGTAGCATCCCTAGCCGTGGCTTTTTTTCCACCAGAGGTGATCCTCCCTGCTCTAGATGGGGGTGTAGACAGACTTTCCATTGAAGCTTTCCTTCCCTGTTCGGACTTAGTCTGTCCCTTACTGATGCAGGTGCCATACTCATCCTTCTTGGTTCTACCACTAAGGTGGGGTGGAAATGCACCAGGGACAGACCTGATGTCACCCCAAATTGATTTAGTTCCTTATCACCAATACCTTTGTTTGATTTCCCCTTTTCCTCTGACACTACTCGGGTTGGAGCAGAGTAGTCTTCCTGGGATGTTTCCCAAGCTAGGACTACTAGGGGAAGCATCCATGTTCAGTGTGCCTGTGCACATTCCTGAGTACAGTCCTGATGGCAGTAAAAGTGGTGAGTCATAAAGAGATGAACAACAAACCCAAGATGTCTTCTCTGAGTGTCACCACACCAGGATATATGATAGCCAAAAAGGTTGTGGAGGGTTGGTCAGTGAAGAAAAAGTGATTTTCGTCCTCAAGCTACTAGGTCCAATCCTTCAAGTTCATTGCCACAGATTCCACAAAAGAAATATCTAAGGAGTTAAGACAAAAACTATCAGAGAGCCGTCTCTGGTCTTCTAAGAGCTAACACTACCAAAAGAAGAAGCCCATTGTACTTCCAGTCTGGGATTCTCGATCTATGTTCTTGGAAACCTCATGCTAGGTAGCAGTGCTTCCAGCCATATAGTTTGGAGGCACAGCTATGACAAGGACTCACTTTCAGGTCGCTAGCCCCTGAGGCAGGCAACCAAAACAGTGGCTTTAGCCTGAGTGATGTTCCTGGAGCTAGAGTTCTGCCTTGCTCCCAAATGTGCTCTTGTAACTTTTGGCTCCTAGCAAGGCTAGGCAATTCCATACATGGGGTCTAACAAAAAGTACATAGCAACAGCATGGATCAAAACTTCCTTGAAAGCCTATGATCTGACAAATTAAGTTAGTAATTATAATTCTCCATGCAATTATGAATGGTCAAAGAAACCAAGAAAAGGTGAACGAGAAAAGAAAGTTCAGTTCACATGCTTCACCCATCTCTGGCCTCTCCTTTCTCAGGGACATTGGGTGTCTCTTGGCATTGGCAGGTTGGTATAAACCCCTCCCAAGGCTCCCCTTTTTGGGACTGCCTTCAGTCATTATGAGGCACCTTGAAACTGCAGAGCAGGGCTTATCTCTTGTTTCATACAGGGTGTGTCATTCATTCACCAAGCACACTGTAGAGTTAGTAAAGTAAGGCAGAAAACGTGTATATTGAGAACGTAGAGAGGCTACAGCTCTGAGTGTTCTTACTTGTCTTGAAGATTCCAAGGTAGCGCCCAAGATGATAGCTTACAGTGGACAGTGTAGGATTCAGATCTGCCTTTTGAGAAATGCAGGCCAGGAAGCAAAAGTTAGAACTGGACAGGGAACAACAGACTGGCTTCAAATAGGAAAAGGAGTATGTCAAGGCTGTATATTGTCACCCTGCTTATTTAACTTATATGCAGAGTACATCATGAGAAACACTGGACTGGAAGAAACACAAGCTGGAACCAAGATTGCTGGGAGAAATATCAATAACCTCAAATATGCAGATGACACCACTCTTATGGCAGAAAGTGAAGAGGAACTAAAAAGCATCTTGATGAAAGTAAAAGAGGAGAGTGAAAAAGTTGGCTTAAAGCTCAACATTCAGAAAACGAAGATCATGGCATCCGGTCCCATCACTTCATGGGAAACAGATGGGGAAACAGTGGAAACAGTGTCAGACTTTATTTTCTGGGGCTCCAAAATCACTGCAGATGGTGACTTCAGCCATGAAATTAAAATATGCTTACTCCTTGGAAGAAAAGTTAGGACCAACCTAGATAGCATATTCAAAAGCAAAGAGATTACTTTGCCAACTAAGGTCCGTCTAGTCAAGGCTATAGATTTTCCAGTTGTCATGTATGGATGTGAGATTTGGACTATGAAGAAAGCTGAGCACTGAAGAATTGATGCTTTTGAACTGTGGTGTTGGAGAAGACTCTTGAAAGTCCCTTGGACTGCAGGGAGATACAACCAGTCCATTCTAAAGGAGATCAGCTCTGGATGTTCTTTGGAAGGAATGATGCTAAAGCTGAGATTCCAGTACTTTGGCCACTTCATTGACTCATTGGAAAAGACTGATGCTGGGAGGGATTGAGGGCAGGAGAAAAAGGGGACGACATAGGATAGGATGGTTGGATGGCATCACCGACTCGATGGACATGAGTTTGAGTGAATTCCAGGAGTTGGTGATGGACAGGGAGGCCTGGCATGCTGCAATTCGTGGTGTCACAAAGAGTTGGGCATGACTGAGCGACTGAACTGAACTGAACTGAAAAAGAGACAGAGGAAGCTTCTGACATAGACATCAGAAGGAGGATGGAGAGTGCCCTCTCCCTAGTCTAAGCATAAAAGTTATGTACTTTATAAATTGTTTATTACAATAAATCAAAAGAATGTCTCACGGTTGTAAAGATCTTACCAGACCCACTCCTACAATTTACATTTTAAGATGACAGGATTAGAACTAACAAAAAAAGATCTTACAAGGCCCATTCCCATAATATAAATTCTAAGATAACAGAATTAGTCAGAAAGTTTTCAAGAAGTAGAAAGTTTCCTCGAGCAGGGTACAGTGTTATTATATAATCCTTAGTACAGAGTTTAAACTCAGTTGTTTGTTGTGTAATCATCAATTCTGGACTTAAAGAAAACAAGAAATGTTAAGAATGTAGAGGGGAAAAAAAAGACTTTTGTCCTTTCCTCCTCCTTGAAAACTCCAGACCCCTCTCTCCTCCTCAGGGACCCTGGATTTATTATCAATCTGCCTAGGAATTGACTCTCTCAGTTCTTCTACTGTTGAAACCTAGCTTGGAGAATTTTGAGCATTACTTTGCTAGCATGTGAAATATGTGTAATTGTGTGGTAGTTTGAACATTCTTTGGCATTTCCCTTCTTTGGAATTGGAATGAAAATTGACCTTTCCCAGTCCTGTGACCACTGTTGAGTTTTCCAAATTTGCTGGCATGTTCGATGAAGCACTTTAGCAGCATCACCTTTTAAGATTTGAAATAGCTCAGCTGGAATTCCATCACCTCTACTAGCTTTATTTGTAGTGATGTTACCTAAGTCCCTTTTGATTTTGCAGCCTAAGTTGTCTGGTTCTAAGTTAGTGATTACACCATCATGGTTATCTTGATCATTAAGATTTTTTTATATAGTTCTATGTATTCTTGCCACCTCTTCTTAATATCTTCTTCTTCTTGTAGGTCCATTCAATTTCTGTTCTTTATTGTGTCCATTTTTGTATGACATATTCCTTGGTATCTCTAAAGATATTACATGCACAGGAAATTAAAAAAAAGCCAGAGTAGCAATACTTATATCAGACAAAATAGACTTTAAAGCAAAGGTTGCATTAAGAGATAAAGAAGGACATTGTATTATGATAAACTGCTCAATCCAGCAAGATTATATAACATTTGTATATATCTATACATATAACATAGAAGTTCCTAAATTAATAAAAGCAAATATTAATAAACATAAAAGGAAAAATTGACAGTAACACAATACCAGCTCAGTTGTGTCCAACTCTTTGTGACCCCATGGACTGTAGCCCCAGATTCCTCTGTCCATGGGATTTTCCAGGCAAGAGTGCTGGAATGGATTGCCATTTCCTTCTCCAGAGGATCTTCCTGAGCCAGGGATCGAACCCGTGTCTCCTGCATTGCAGGCAAACACTTTACCGTCTGAGCCATGAGGGAAACCTATACATATAACAGAGAAGTACCTAAATTAGTAAAAGCAAATATTAATAAACTTAAAAGGAAAAATTGACAGTAATACAATACCAGTAAGAAACCTCAGCATGCTACTTATTTGTTGATGTTCTTCAGTCACTAAGTCATATCAGATTCTTTACTACCCCATGAATGGCAGCCCATCAAGCTTCTCTGCCCTTCACTATCTCCATGAGTCTGCTCAAACTCTTGTCCATTGAATCAGTGATGTGATCCAACCATTTCGTCCTCTGTTGACCCCTTCTCTGCTTGTCCTCAGTCTTTCCCAACATCAGGGTCTTCTCCAATGAGTCAGCTCTTCACATCAGGTGGCCATATGATTGGAACTTCAGCTTCAGCACCAGTCCTCCCAATGAATATTCAGGATTGCTTTCCTATATGATTGACCTCTATTTACTCCAATGGACAAATAATCCAGACAGAAAGGCAACAAATGTTAGCTTTAAATGACTTAATTGAAATATAGATGATAGAACATTTAATCTCTTGGATGAATACACATTCTTTACAAATGTACATGAAACATTGTCTAGGATAGAGCATGTTAGGTCACCAAACAAGTCTCAATAAAATTAAGAATTAAGCATCTTTTTTGACCACAATGATATATAACTAGAGATTAACAAGAAAAAACTGCAAAAAAAAAAAAAAAATGGAGTTACACAATATGCTAGAAAATAGCCAGTGGGTCACTAAAGAAATAAAGAAGAAATAAAAAAAAAATATGGAAACCAATGAAACACAGAAAACGTTCCAAAATTTATTGGCCACATCAAAAGCAGCTCTAATAGAGTAGTATATGACAATACAGTCCTTCCCCGAGGAAACAAATAATCCTCAACTAAAAAACACAGTTACATTTAAGGGAGTACAAAATAAAAAGAAACTAAGCCCAGACTTAATAGAAGGAAGGAATAATGAAGACTGCAGAGAATGTAAATTTGTTAAAGAGGCCAAAAGAAACAGAAAAGATATATGAAAATAAGATATGATTTTTTGAATATATAAACAAAATTGATAAACCTTTAGCCAAATTAATCAAGAAGAAAGAGAAATTGAAAGTCACTCAGTTTGACTCTTTGTGATCCTATTTACTATACAGTCCATACAGTCATACCCAAGCCAGAATACTGGAGTAGGTAACCTTTCCCTTTTCCAGGGGATGGTCCCGAACCAGGAATTGAACTGGGTCCTCCTGTATTGCAGGGAGATTTTTTTTTTTTTTTTAACCAACTGAGCTATTAGGGAAGCCCAAGAAAAAAGAGAGAGGGACCAAACAGATAAAATCAGAAATGTAAAGAAGAAAATTGGCAACTCATATCACAGAAATACAAAAGATATAAAATATATAAACTATAAAAATTCCCCAAAGTAAAAGTCCAGGAGTAGATGGCTTCACTAGGGAATTCTACCAAATATTTAAAGAAGAGTTAATATGTATCCTCAAATTATTATTTCAAAAATTTGTAGTCTTGTACAAGGTAGCATTACTCTAATAACAAAACCAGACTAAGACATAGAAGAAAAAAAATTACAAGCTGATATTCTGAATGAAGATAGATGCAAATATCCTCAACAAAATATTAATAAACTGAATTCAACATTTCATTAAAAGGATCAAATGTCATAATCAATTGGGATTTATTTCAGTAATGCAAAGATAGATAGGTAGCAACAAAATCAATGTGATACACCACACTTAAAGAAGCATAGGATAAAATCCATACTATCATCTCAATAGATACAAAAAAGAAAATTGGTGATAAAATTCAACATCCATTTATGACAGAGCTCTCAACAAATTTATTATAGAGGAAATGAATGTATGTCTGTGTGTTTCTGTGTGTGTATGTGTGTGCTCACTCAGTTTTGTCTGACCTTTTGCAACTGCATGGACTGTAGCCTGTCAGGCTCCTCTATCCATTGAATTTTCCAGGGAAGTATAACTTAACATAATAGGACCAGATATGGCAAATGTACAGCAAACTTGGAAAACTCAGCAGTGGCCACAGGACTGGAAAAGGTTAGTTTTCATTCCAATTCCAAAGAAAGGCAATGCCAAAGAATGCTCAGACTACTGCACAATTGCACTCATCTCACATGTTGATAAAGTAATGCTGAAAATTCTCCAAGCCAGGCTTCAGCAATACATGAACTGTGAACTCCCTGATGTTCAAGATGATTTTAGAAAACGCAGAGAAACCAGAGATCAAATTGCTAACATCCGCTGGATGATGGAAAAAGCAAAAGAGTTCCAGAAAAACATCTACTTCTGCTTTATTGACTATGCCAAAGCCTTTGACTGTGTGGATCACAATAAACTGTGGAAATTTCTGAAAGAGATTCGAATACCAGTCCACCTAACCTGCCTCTTGAAAAAATGTATGCAGGTCAGGAAGCAACAGTTCGAACTGGACATAGAACAATAGATTGGTTTCAAATAGAATAAGGAGTACATCAAAGCTGTATATTGTCACTCTGCTTATTTAATTTCTATGCAGAGTACATCATAAGAAATGCTGGNTCGAATACCAGTCCACCTAACCTGCCTCTTGAAAAAATGTATGCAGGTCAGGAAGCAACAGTTCGAACTGGACATAGAACAATAGATTGGTTTCAAATAGAATAAGGAGTACATCAAAGCTGTATATTGTCACTCTGCTTATTTAATTTCTATGCAGAGTACATCATAAGAAATGCTGGACTGGAAGAAACACAAGTTGGACTCAAGATTGCTGGGAGAAATATCAATAACCTCAGA